>CATIWM010347741.1:0-11795 GCA_949671775.1 Mallotus repandus | reverse complement strand
AGGATTTGAATTTAAGTGGCAAATTAAGTCACTAAATAGTCAATCCTATTTTAAAATTTTTTTTATTTTTTTTATTTTTGTTTATTTGTTTCTTTTATTTAGTTATTTTATTTTATTTTGCATGCTAAAGGTTGTAACTCTTTTCTCCTCCCCTTTTCTCTCTGTGTGTATTTATTTTCTCGTATCATTGATTATTGATTGCTTGCATGTTTAAAGGGATGTAATCTTTTCTCCTCCCCCCATTTCTTTTGTATGCGTACTTTAATTTCTTTTTATTTTTATTTGGTTGATTTAATTGTGGATCTTGTGAATCACATCAAATTGCATGAAAAATGATTTAATTAATAAATTTGGACCTAATTATAAAATTGAAAAATTGTTTGGAAGCAATTGCAAGTTGTATGTAAATAAAGAAATAATTAAATAATTAGAATTAATAAAATACAAAATATGAACAGAAGCCAACTGTAAGGTTGGGTGGGCATTCCAAAAGTTCATACCCAGTTTCAAAACCTAATCTCTAAGGTCGGTTGTAGGGGGCCCTCCATGGTATCCAGTTGCTGTAAAAGTGTGTCCCGACTTTCATCCGGGTGGCAACTCCCATCTCCGGCTTGGGCTATAAGCCCCTGTTGTATTTTATAGTGGGCCTTGAGCTCACATAGTGCCATAGTCGCCGAACACTTGGGTTTGCGCTGAACCCCGCCTCCTATAATGGTATGTCCATATGATATGATATGTTTATACGGTGATATAAAGCACAAACTTGATTCAATATTAACTCTTACTTGATGATATCATCTGAATAGTATTATGCACCCTAAAAGATTGAGTTTGAATTGAATATTTACACTTACACTTAGTGGGTTTGAGTGGAACTTCTTGGATATTGCCAATTCTCTGTAAGCTTTAAGGTCTAATAAATCTAGTATCAATTAATATACATATTAATTAAATTTAAATTCATATGTTAAGAATTTAATATAATAACATGATACTTATAATGAATTTGGCAACTAAAAACAGAGATGATATGTGATACCCCACATATATATTCCTATTGTACTAAGGGTTTATTTTCCTAAACAGGAATTACTTGCAGGAGAAGAATATTCATTCCTATTCATTCCAAATAGGAATAAGAGTCCCTAATTAAAGAAGACGTTTGAATGAGGAAGATAATCCTAAAAAAACACAAGTCCTAAACGGATGAGGAATCTTATTCCTCTCAGATTTGAACATCATTAACTTTATAAATATTCCTCACATCTCTCATTCTTATTCATACTATTCCTTTAGCTCATATTCCCTTTATCTCTCTAAATTCTCTCTCTACACTTTTTTGACTTAAGCATTGGAGGGTTTATAGGGGGGAAACCCCACATCTCACATTGCCCTTTTATTAAAACTGTTTACTTGCAGGACTCAGAGATTCCGGAAATAAGTTATCAAGTGGCGCCATCTGTGGGAAACCTCATGAGTCAAAGCCATTATTATCTACCGAATAAGACAATTGCACCATGACATCCAGCCCACCACCAACTATAACTCCAGACACACATATCAATCCCTCAGCCTATATCCCTTCGATTAATCTGTTAGCTCCCATCCTACCAACTGATCCATTGGCTCTCATTTAAAATGTTGGACCATTGTCACAAAATCCCCTTGATATACATACACGACTCGGAATCACTCAGGGTTGGTATATCCCCTTATTATGCTCCCCTGCAGTATACTAGTAGGCCTATACCTTTTATACCTTTTCCTAGCCTATCAGGAATTCCAATCACAAACACATTAGACCTAAACACAACAACTCAGACACTCTACATGCCTCCATCAAACAAAGAGGAAATGATAAAAAATATCCAAGCATAAATGATCCTAATACAACAACAACTGAATGCCTTGATTCAAGACAACAATCCTAGAATAGCTAATTCAGGAAACAATGAGATCATCCCACCAATAGCAACTCAAAGCGTACTCGGATGAAGTAAAAAAGCTCAGAAAGAACCAGAAGGGGAGTCTAGCATGAGTATTTCGGCCTTAGATGACTTGAAGATAGCTCAGAAGGTTAAGGAAGTCATATAGAAGTCTTTTACTGGTCCACAAAAGGAGGATGGATGTGTTTTAGAAAGGACAACACCCTTTGTGAGCAGAATAATCAGGACAGAGATCCAATCTAAGTTCAAACTACCTTAGGTAGATCAATATAATGGCACCAAAGATCCGATCAACCACATATAATCATTCAAAACTAAGATGATGCTCTAAAATGTGAATGATGAAATCTTGTGCTTAGTCTTTCCCACCACACTTACCAAGACTACTCAAAGGTGGTTTCATCAACTTCCTAAAAATTTCATTTCATCCTTTAAAGAGCTGGTTAAGAAGTTCATAACTCAATTTATCACTAATGTTCCTTCTGCCAAGAATATAAATGATCTTTGGATATGCAAACTAGAAGCCAATAAAATGTTGAGGAGCTACCTGGATAGGTTCAATAAAATTGCTATGCAGATTGAGAATTTAAGCAATAAAGTAGCCATAGAGGCAATGAAGAATGGAACTTGGTTGGAAAAACTCAAAGATAAGATCATGACAAAAGAGCCTCGTACTTTCTTCGAGGTTATGTCCATGGCCATAAAATTAATCAAGCTAGATGACAATAGAAGGCTGCGTAGAGATAATGAAAGACCACCTTACAAGAAGATTGAGAGGATTGATCTAAGAAGGCCTGAAGCTCCTCGCAACAACTTCAAAAATCTGGGGAGGGATTCAGAAGAGAAACTGAAAGGTATACACCTCTAAATGCCCCAAGATCAAAAATACTTATGTGGATCAGACAGAATGGAGTAGGCATACCTCCAGCAAGACTGTTAAGTCCATCTAGGATAAGAACTCAAGACAGAAGGTTCTACTGTTAATACCACCGAGACTATGGGCATGAGATAGATGCATGCTAAGACTTTAAATAGGAAATTGAACAACTGATCAAGAATGAAAATTTGGGTAGGTTCATAGATAATGTCAGGAAAGACTGAGATTCAGATGATCAGAACTAGGGGTGTGCAAAATTGAACCGACCTAAAAATTCAGTCCAAAATCAAACCGAACAAAGTCGGTTCGGTTTTGATTTTATAATTTTTGTAAATTTCTGGCGGAACCCAAACCCGACTGAAAACTGAATTTTATTATATTATATATATTTTTTACCTCAAAGTATAACAATATAGCTCATTAGCAAAGTGGTAAAAGTAATAAATTTATATCCACGAGTCGGAGGTTCGATTCCCAATAGTGTAAACCTTGTTTTTTTTGCTTTTTATTTGAGAAAAAGTGATAAAAACTTCAATATTTCAAACTGGGGCCTCCTAGGCGAAAGAGGAGCGCGTTTAGCCATTTGGCTACTACAGTTTCTTTGTTTTTTAGGTTTTGTTTATTATACTTAATATTATTCGGTTAACCTGAAAATTGATAGATACCCGACCAAATAGCTTTAGTTTGGGTCAGTTTGAGATTTTGAAAAAAATCAAACCCGACCTGAACCCGCCTAATGCACAACCCTAATCAGAACAAAGATAAGCTAGATCAAAAGCAAGCATGCAATGAAGTAGTTGGAGTCATTAACATGATTGTTTGAGGAGAAATGCCAATTGAGAAAAATTAAAGAGAACTCGGAAGGAGGGATGCCTGGCGTCTAAATAAAAATCAGCCATCACCTTTGGACCTGAGGGTGGGGAACATGCTCAACATCCTCATAATGATGCAATAGTCATAAGTGTATACATCCAGAATTACCTAGTATCGAGGCTTTTGATTGATGATGGGAGCACCGTTAACGCTTTATCTTGGAACGCATACCAAGCAATGGGAGGCTCCATCATCGATTTAAGGATCATTCAAAACCCCATCACAAGCTTTTACGGAGGGACAACTTAACCAATGGGAGTAGTAGAGCTAATGATGGAATTCAAAAATCGAGAAATTGGAGATATCAAAGTTGTACTGTCCTTATTCAATATAGTAGACCTCCCACTCACTTACAATTGAATCATCAAAAGACCAATCTTATATGAAATTGATGCAGTCACAAGCATAAGGAGGCTAACTATGAAGATTCCCCTTGGAAGACCGAGTAATAACAATACTTGGAGATCAAACTATGGCCAAACAGTATTACCAATTAGTTGTCAAACCTTAGATGGACGCATTCCCTCTAGAGTCCTTAGAAATAGAAAAATAAGGTGCCAATCTAGAGCCAGTTTATCAAGTATAAACTTTAGAGATAATTGGAGGAAAGACTGTTAGGATTGGTAATGAGCTAGATAAAGAAATTAAAAGAGGAATAAATGGAGTTCTCACCAAGCACTCAAATAGCTTTGCCTCCAAATCATATAAGATTATGGGAGTAGATCCTTAGATTGCATCATATAGTTTGAACATCAAGCCAGGGGCAAAACCTGTAGTACAGAAGAAGAGAAAGTTCAAGTGTCAAAGGTAAAAGGTAATTACCGAGGAAATAAAGAAGCAATTGGATGCCAGATTCATCAGGAAAGTTACATATCTGAACTGGGTAGCCAATATGGTACTAGTCAAAGTCAAATGGAAAATATAGAATGTGTGTTGATTACACTGACCTTAACAAGGCGTGCCCAAAAGACAGCTATCCATTGCTGACAATTGATCAGCTGGTAGACTCCACTGCTTGTCAAAGCATTAATGTTGCTCAAGGATACCACTAGATCCTATTAAAGGAGGAGGATCAGGAGAAAACATCATTTATCACCCATGAAGGCCTTTATTGCTACAAAGTTATACCTTTTGGGTTGAAGAATGCTAGAGAAACTTACTAGAGGATGATGAACCATGTGTTCCAAGATCAGATTGGGAAGAATGTAGAAGTATATGTGGATGATATCATCATCAAAAGCCAATGAGTAGAGCAGCATGCCGAGGATCTTGAGCAAATCCTCTATAAAATGGATCAATACTAGATCAAGCTGAATCCAGATAAATGTGTCTTTGGAGTAAAAGCCGAGAAATTCTTGATTTTCATGATTTCGCACAAAGAAATTGAAGCAAATCCAAAAAAG
Source organism: Mallotus repandus (assembly GCA_949671775.1). NCBI lineage: Eukaryota > Viridiplantae > Streptophyta > Magnoliopsida > Malpighiales > Euphorbiaceae > Mallotus > Mallotus repandus. The sequence goes on along the minus strand of CATIWM010347741.1, from coordinate 6,696 downwards.
ATGGAGGCCATCCTCAATATAAAAGCTCTAAAGTCACTGAACAAGCTTCAAAAACTCAATGGTAGGATTCAGCACTCGGAAGATTCATCTCATGCTCGGCCAAAAATTGCTTGCCTCTCTTTTGAGCTTTAAAGAATACTACTAAGAAGTTTGAAAGGAATAACAAATGTCAGGCATCATTTGAATAAATTAATAAGTTCCTGTACTCGCCACCATTACTCAGTAGGCCAATCCTAGAGGAAGCTTTATACTTGTATCTTTTAATTGGTCATGAATCAATTGCCTCAGTGTTGGTTTGAGAGGAAGGAAATCAGTAAGGCCCAATTTATTATGTTTGCAAGATACTCAAAGGCTCAGAGATTTGGTATCCCAAGTTGGACAAACTTACTATGATGGTTGTCCATACATCACGAAAGCTCAGACAGTGCTTTCAAGCTCATTCAATCATTGTCAAAACAAAATTTTCGTTAATGAAAATCCAAGAGACCTGAAACTTCGGGATGACTCGTCCAATGGTCGGTCCAACTAGAAGAGTTTGATATCAGTTATGAACCTCGCCAGCAAATAAAAGCCCAAGCACTAGTAGACTTCATCCAAGAAATGATGGTAGAGGATGCAGTCTCTCTATCATACCCAGCGTGGACATTGTACATGGATGGAGCATATGAAGCTGGAATTGTTCCAATAGGACCACACAAAGTCAGAGTCAAATATGCAATCCAAATCAAATACAATGCCACTAATAACCCAGCCGAGTATGAAACATTGATCATGGGACTTAAGTTAGCCATATAAGTCAAAGCTGAGCATATTAAAGTCTACTATGATTCTCAGCTAGTGGTTAATCAAGTCAAAGGAACCTACCATATCAAAGAGCCGAGCATGATCAAGTATGCAGAAAAGGCAAGACAGCTCTAAAGAAGCTCAAGCAAGAAAGGGGACAATTAAAAATCCTATAAATTCCCAAAAGTGAAAATACATAAGCAGACCTATTAGCAAAATCAGTAGCAGAAGACAACCAAGTATTCAGAGAGCTTGAGCTAACTGAGGAGCTAAACAAACTGAGTATTGAAGAACCAGAAGTGATGAACACCCAAGAGGTAGCTGAGTGGATGAAGCCAATTATCCAATACCTGGAACATGACACCTTACCCTAAGATAAAATCAAAGCCCAAAAATTGAAGATTAGAGCTATGCATTACTCCATGCACAATGAGGAATTTTATAGAAGATCTTTATCTGACCCATGGTCAAAGTGTGTGTCACCAGAAGAAGGCTATTATATACTAAGAGAAATCCATGAAGGGATATACAGAGCCCATAAAGCCAAAAGCTCATTGGTCAGGTAGGCATTGCTGCAAGGATACTACTGGCCAAACATGTCCAAAGACACATTATAACTTGTTCAGAAATGCTCCAAGTGACAACAGTTTTCTCGTCTTACCCATAAGCCTTTTAATACTCAGCATCCAATTGGAAGCCTATGGCCCTTTGTAGTCTTGGGGATGGATATCTTAGGTCCATTCCCAGTTTCAACATCTTAGAAGAAGTTTCTAATCATAGCCATTGACCACTTCATTAAATGGATGGAGGTGGAAGCTGTCCCGACTATTACAAAAGCTTAGATTCAGCACTTCTTTTGGAAAGAAGTCATCTTCAAATTTGGCATGCCTTATACTCTGATCACAGATAATGGGAAACAATTTGACAATGAAAAGTTCAAGACATTATGCTCAGACTTTGGCATCAAGCTCAGATTCACTTCAATAGCTCATTCGCAAACAAATGGGCAGACAAAAGTCACTAACAGGATCATCATGCAAGGGTTAAAAAAGAGGTTGGACGAGAAGAAAGGGAATTAGGTGGAAAAAATCAACAATTTCATCTGGGCATACAGAACAACACTTAGATCTACAACAGAAGAAACACCCTTCAAGCTGACATATAGAATGGATGCAGTGATACCTGTGGAGATTGAATCATCTAGTTATGGGGTAACAGGAGAATTAGATATGGACATCAACAATCTTAATGCTTGGATATGCCTATATTTGCTCGAGGAGAGAAGAGAATGAGCGTCCATCATTGTAAAAGCTCAAAAGAAAAGAGTTACCAGATATTATAACAAACATGTCTGACTAAGTCAATTTAAGGTCGAAGACTTGGTAACGAGAAGAGCAGACATTAGTAAAGACAACTTTGGAATAGGCAAGCTCGGACCTAATTGGGAAGGCCCTTATCAAGTGATAGAGAAAACTACTAAGGTGGCATACAAGATCATAGATGCATAAGGAAAAGAGTTGCCTAGATATTGGAACATAGATAATCTCAGAAAATACTATCAATAAAGAAATTATACTCAAAATAAAACCAAGTTCTAATGAAATAAAGGTACTTTTTCATTTCTTCTAATGTTGTAATACACCAGTCCAAAAGAGTGAGAGAGAGAAAAGAAAAGAAAATTACACCAAGTATTTACAAATTGGCCTCAGTCTCAGAAGGAACAATTATATTAGTGAGTTGAAGATTTACATTCTTGAAAGACTAAACTTCAGGCAATGAAATAGCTCCAGTAGCAAAAGGATTATCATTAGTAGTTGGCTCTTTTCCAACAACTTTTAGATCCTTTGGTTGCTTGGAAGCATACTTATTGCCAACATCCTCTTCATCAGTGAGCTTCGCTAGATCGTTAGATGTTATATTTTCAAGCTCAGAGAAGTCTAGATCAAGATGCTAAGCAAGCAGTATCCTCTACCACTCAAACTTATAAGCCTTGAGAAATCCCTTTATCATCTTCTGGTAGCTCTTCTTATCATTGACTCAGGATTTCTTTTCTTTAGCAAGCTCTTTCTTCAAAGCAATAAGCTCAAAATCCTACTACTTAATCCTAGATGTGAGCTGAGCTTGTGAATGTTCAAGCTCTTGTACCTTCTTCTGACTTGCCTCAGCCTTAGACTTAGCTTCTGCATGCTTAGTTTGACAGAGCTTAAGTGCTACCTTGTCCCCCCTTCATCTTCTTCTCATACTTTATCTCAATAATACCTAGCTTTTGCTCCTTCAAGCTATTCTCACTCTTTAAAAAGTATTGATTATCCTTCAATAGCAACAACCCTTGAGGCAGCTGAAATGAAAACATGTCAAAACCTAAAATTATGTATAAGAAAATGAAAGTGACAAGGCTAAGGAGTTACCTCTAAAGTATAAGAAATAAGAGCAATGGGGAGCTCGTCTTTGTCAATGTCCATCCACTAAAGAATATACATTGGAATGCGTAATGATTAAGCATACTGGTCTCTAACTTGGGCATTCTGGATGCTAGGAGGACTCATCTTCTGAATAATCCACTTCCTCATATCCAGACATCCGGGTATCCGAGGATGCTTAACAAATAGGCCACTCCTTTCTATTAATTCCTTTTCATTTGGCTCCTTATCTCATGAGCATTTCTTGGGAGCCTCAAGAGCTTCCACCTGAGCCGGGTTCATCGCCAAGTTCTCACCAATACTTGTTTAAGGATTAAACTAGACTTCTAAATCCTCCTATTCTTGGGTCAGGTCAGTAATCTCCTACATCTGGTCCTGATCATCATCTAAAAGGAGTTCTTCTGCAAAGTCAAAATAGTCAGCCATTTACCAATAAAAGAAAAAGAAAGGTTAGAAAATACCTTTAGAAGATCCACACTTAACATCAGCATCTTTATTTACATCTCTAGGATAGAATCTCCGGAGGTATCACTGAGAGAAAGTCTCAGCATATGTACTTTTCATGATACTTCGCTCATGAAGCCTCCGAATCTATATCTTCTTTGGAAAGCTTCGGAAGGCGCTTTACTTTATGACATTCGTCAACTCATAAGCATCAGACATTGACAAAATATGATGGGTGTTCAATAACAAAGAATTTATGCCTTTAAGACTTCTGTAAGTCTGGAAGCTTGATGAAAAGGCTCTGATTTGGAGTCATCGACAGAGAAAAGGTTAGCTCCCCTTTCTTCTTATTCAAATTATAGATAAATCAAAACATATATAGATCTAACTCCCTATTTTTCCTATGCATCAGCTCTATATACCCAGTCAAAATTCTATAGCTATTAGGGTGAAGTTGCCTTAAAGCTATGTTAAACCTATTCGGAAAACTTTTTACAAAAGGATCCATGGGGAACCTTAACCCCCCTTCCAACTGGTCAACATAGACAACCATTTCAACATATCTAAAAAATGCTCAAGACCCCTAAAGCTTTTCTCTACAGTATGCAACACATAATCCTAAGGAATGTTATATGTCCTCCTATACCATTCAAGCATACCCTCATCTACCTTGGACACAAACATATCAGACTTAACTTATTCTCGGGGAGCCATGGTACTTTGGAAGACTGGATGATAAGAAGAAAAATAATAAATAAGAGAAGGTCTTCACGTGGGAAATAAAGAAGAAACGCTTCAGAAGAAGGAAGTGAACGCTGCAAACGAAGAGCACTTGAAAGTAAAAAATAAAAGGACAATAGAATAAAAAAAAAATGCAAAATGAAACAAATACGATGGATCTTTATAGGAAGTGGAGGGTTCTAGAATACCTGTTAATGCCCCTGCAAAAAAATAAGGCTCTCTCTATTAACCTAAGGGGCATTTTCAAAATAAAAATAGCTCATTATTTGAGTAGTTATGATGGTCGCAGCCAAACTGTCATATCTTCTGACATATGAACGGACACGACAATTTGAATTTTAGAATAAGGCATCTCAAAAGTCTTGTAATTAAATGCTAAGTACTTTTAAATAACTCGGGTTACTTCTATAGTATCGAGCATCTAAGTCTAGTGACTGAAGCTGGCACCCTTAGGTTGTTTCTATAATATTGAGGTTCGGAGACTCGAGTCACTTCTATAGTACCAAACATCTAAGTCCAATGACAAAATGGCACCCTCAGGTCGTTTCTATAATATTGAGGTTCAGAGACTCGGGTTGCTTTTATAGTACCGAGCATCTAAGTCAAATGACTGAAGTTGGCACCCTCAGGTCGTTTCTATAATACTGAGGTTCGGAGACTCGGTCGCTTCTATAGTACTGAGCATTTAAGTCCAGTGACTGAAGCTGGCACCCTCAAGTCATTTTTATAATACTGAGGTTCGAAAACTCGGGTCGCTTCTATAGTATCGAGCATTAAACCCCAACATCAGCTGGTCCTCTCAGGTCATTTCTATAACACTGACGGGTTAATCTCTTAGGATATTTCACAAACATTGAGCATCTAAAAGTCCAACTAGCACCTTAAGGTTGTTCCACTCAGACATCAAGATTCCAAGACTCAGTACCGAGCATCCTTACCTTCAGTGACTGAGGCTGGCTACCTCAGCTCACCCTTCAGACACGATCATGAACACAGTCTGTCTTCTAACAAAGCAATCACTATTCTAAGTTACTCTTCATTAATCATAATGAGTCTATCAGTTTCGAACATCTTGGACATAAATATCCAACCAAATTTTTTTTTTGGGGGGGGGGGGGGGGACTCTTGATACCCCACATATATATTCCTATTGTACTAAGGGTTTATTTTCCTCAATAGGAATTACTTTTCGAAGAAGAATATTCATTCCAAATAGGAAGAAGAGTCCTTGATTAAAGAAGACTTCCAGATGAGGAAGATATTCCTCAAAAGGCACAAGTCCTACACGAATAAGGAATCACATTCCTCTCAGATTTGAACATCATTACCTCTATAAATACTCTTTACATCTCTCATTCTTATTCATTATATTCCTTTAGCTCATATTCTCTTTATCTCTCTAAATTCTCTCTTTACCCTTTTCTAACTTAAGCATCAGAGGATTTGTAGGGGTGTAAGCACCCAATTTAGGGATAATTAGAGTATGGATGCGAAAGAGGACTTCGATGATGAAAATTTATTGCAAATAGGTCTCTAGTATTTGAATTTCAGATCCTAAGGCTTGATTACATTTTTTACTTGCTAAATTGAAGAGTCTCTTTTTCTTCAAGGGTCTTTTTGTAATTAAAAATGGATTTCCAACCGGAAATCTAGAATTCCGATCGGAATTATGGATTTTCTATCGGAAATCTAGAATTCTGATTGGAATTATGGATTTTCGACCAGAATTATGGATTTTCGACCGGAAATCCAGAATTCTGACAAAAAATCTGATTCCCGACCGAAAATCCAGAATTCAGATCGAAAATCCAGAATTCTGATCAGGAATCTACAATTTCGGTCGGAATTCTACACTTCCGACCAGACTCCGACATTTTTTTTTATTTTTAAATTATTTATTTAAATTTTGATTAGTTAAAATTAGTCTTAAAAAATAAATAAATAAATAAATAAAGTTTTATCCTAATTTTTATCTGTAAATAAATTGAAATTTTATCATCCCTAACGATAAAGATGAGGTCTTTATCGTTTGGGATGATAGGATAGTGTGGGTGTTAATCTGACGGGAAAATAAAAGGAGAGACGCAGAAGAAAAAAGAAAAAAAAGGACGGAAAAAGAGAGAACGGAGAAAAAAAGAGAAAAGGGAAGAAAAAAAAAGATTTTCTGCTTTTGGGAAAATTTTGGGGAGGGTCCCTTCTTCTTTAAGAAAAAAATTCTTCTTTCTTTCGTAAATTTTAAGTTCTATGGTTCTTTTGAAAAAAAGGCAATCAAAGCCTGGGATTGAGAACATCAATATAGCAGATTTAT
>CATIWM010347735.1:0-20252 GCA_949671775.1 Mallotus repandus | reverse complement strand
AAGACAATAAAAAAATATTAAGAAAAAATAAATTAAAACGGTATAAAGCAAAAAAAATATTAAAAAAAGAAAATAAATATAAAGTAAAAAAATTTTAAAAATTAGTAAAAAAATGTTAAAAAAAAGACAATTCTAAAAATAAGTGTGACAAAAGAAATAAGCTATATTAAAAAAAAATTAGAAAAAATAGTTTTGAAAATTTTTCAAATTAACGGTTTTTTTGAAAGATTGTTTTTATTTTTTTTATATTTATGTAAAAGATGCCAAATTTTAACAAGAAACTTTCATTGGATATCCTAGTCAACTTTAATAATTTCATTTATGGTTTGACCTAATGATACGGAACCTCCAAGAATAAGCGTGAGAACCCCTTTATATATACGGACCCCCAGCACATTAACTTGAAAACCCCAATACTCAATTCAGCAACAACCCTAAGAAAATGCTAGAAATCAGATTACTTAGATGATCAAAGAATTAAAATAAAGAAAACTTGTTTCTGAATTCCAATTTCGAAACACTCTACAAGAAGGTGATCAATCTACTTGAATGTTCCTTAAAAGCATGTATTCTACGCAAGAACACAAAGATAAAAGCAAACAGCCTTTAGGTTTCTTAAAACTTCAATTCTGAATTCTGTAGAAAAACTTATAACAAAAATACTAAAATAGGCTACCAAAAAAAATGAATTAAAAATTAAATCTATGATCACATGAGGATCATATCACTACAAGTCATGCAAAGTCTCAACATCATAAAGGAAATTCTAGACAACCTTGGATGAGAGATGGAAATAAGAAGTCAAGGTTCTTTCCATATTCAAGGAATAACATAGGGACATGAAAAAATAATAGGCCTTAGGGAAGTGGTATGTCTGTAAGACAACCAATGGCACCACCTAGGCCAGTTAATGCTCAGTTTGGGAGAAATACTGGCCCTTTATGCAATGTGTGCAATAAGAACCACTTTGATAACTGTGGAAATAGTGGAGTACTATGTTACAAGTGTAATAAAATGGGACACTATGCTCATGAGTGCCCAAAAAAGTTATCGAAAGAACAATCGGTTCAAGGCTCAAATACTCTAAGAAATGGAAGTGCTGGAATGCCACCAAATATGGCAAGACTTTCAGCTATTCGAAGTGAAGCAAGCTGAATGACTCCACCATCATAAAATAGAGCTGTTAGACAAGCAAATGCACCTGGGAATGTGCAACAGGCAAGGGTATATATAGTGATAGAGTCGGATGCCGAGAAAGCATCGGATGTAATAACGGGTACAACTTATATATCAAATAAGTTAGCAAGTATTTTAATTGATCCTGGTGCTACTTTCTCATTAATGTTATATGCATTTGCCATGCATAATAATCTTAAGTCCTATGGTAGAATAGATCCCATAATTATGAGTATGCCAATGGCAACAAATGTAATTTATGAGTCGATTATCAAAGATGTCTCTGTGAGAATGGGAGAAACTGAAATAAAGTGCAATTTTATACCATTACAAATTAACGAGTTTGATGTTATACTTAGCATGGATGGTCTAAGTCAGTATCGGGCAAATGTGAACTGCTATGAATGGAAAGTAGATTTTAAAATGGAAGATGGAAGGAAAATAAGTTTTGTGAGTAAAGGTAAAAAAACAACCACTAAGATTACATCAGCCATGACAACGATGAAGTATTTGAGAAAAGGTTATGACGCTTTCCTGGCTTCTATGATAGACAAAAGTAAGGAAGAGGTGATAATAAATGAGTTACCTGTTATGAGTGAATTTGAGGATGTGCTTCCAGAAGAAGTGCTAGGTCTGCCGTCTGAAAGAGAGATTGAATTTGAAATTGAACTATTACCAGGTACAACATCTATTTCCCAACCACTATATTGAATGGCTTCGACTGAACTGAAGGAGTTGAAAGTGCAACTACAAGAGTTTTTGGATAAAGGATTTATTCAACCTAGTTTTTCTCCTTGGGGTGCACCTGTACTATTTCTAAAAAATAAGGATGGATTGTTGTGGTTGTGCATCAATTACAGATAGCTAAATAAGGTTACTATTCAAAATAAGTATCCTTTGCAAAGAATTAAAGATCTATTTGATTAATTATAAGGAGAAGTGATATTTTTGAATATAGATTTGAGGTTTAGATATCACCAATTAAGGATTAAGGAATCAAACGTTCCTAAGACTATTTTAGAATGAAATACAGACATTTTCTTCATGATGCCGTTTTGATTAACAAATACACCAGCTATGGACTTGATGAACTGAGTGTTCAAGCAATATTTAGATAAGTTTGTAATCGTATTCATAGATGATATTCTGGTGTATTCGAAGTCAAAAGAGGAATATAAAGAGCATTTGAGAACAATGTTAGAGATTTTGAGAAGTAAACAATTGTATGCAAAATTTAGTAATTGAATTTTGGTTGGATAAAGTTGTATTTTTAGGACATGTGATATTTGTGGAAGGGGCCTACGTCGATCCTAATAAAGTTGCTATGATTTTGAACTGGGAGCCACCTAAGAATATGACGTAAGTGCTAAGTTTCTTAGGTTTGGCAGGACTATCCCACACATGATTTGGAGTTAGCTGTAGTAATTTTTGCACTAAGAATATAGAGACACTATTTGTATAGTGAAAAATGCCAGATTTTCACCAATCAGAAAAGTTTAAAATATATAATGAGTTAAAAGAAATTAAACTTAAGACAAAGAAGATGGGTGGAATTATTGAAGGATTATGACTACATGATTGAATACCATCCTGATAAAGCCAATGTAGTGGCAGATGCACTTAGTCAGAAATCGACAGGAAATCTACACTACATACGTACAATAAGAGTACCATTGTTGAAGGAACTAAAAAGTCTAGGTGCGAAGTTGATTTTAGACACTTCAGGAGGTATTTTAGCCACTTTAAAAGTAAGGCCACTATTTATGGAAATAATTATACAAGCATAAATAACTGACAATGAAGCAGAAGAGTTGTGTAAAGAAATTAAAGATGGAAAGAAGAAGGAAGTGACTTATGATGGTGACGAGATTTGAGACTAGGAAGGAGATTATTTGTTCCGAATATGGATAACTTAAGAAGAGAAATTTTTGAAGAAGCTCATTGCTCTGCCTATGCAATGCATCCAGGCAGTACAAAAATGTACAGAACTCTGAAGGAACATTATTGGTGGCAAGGTATAAAGAAAGACATAGCAGATTATGTTTCTAAGTGCTTAACTTGTCAACAAGTCAAAGTAGAGCACAAGCATCCAACTGGTTTGTTGCAATCTCTGCCTATATCAAAATAGAAATGGGAATATATTATGCTGGACTTTGTAGTTGGTTTGCCAAGGACTTAGTAAGGAAATGATGTCGTATGGGTAATTGTAGATCGATTGACCAAGTCAGCACATTTCTTGCCAATCAAGATAAGTTATAGTCTGAACAAATTAGCAGAATTTTACATCAAAGAAGTGATAAGATTGCATAAGACACCAATATCAATTGTGTCAAATCAAGACCCAAGATTCACTTCATGATTTTGGTCGAGCCTATAAGAAGCTTTAACAACTAAATTAAAATTTAGTATTGCTTTCCATCCCCAAATAGACAGACAATCAAAGAGAACTATACAAGTACTAGAAGTCATGTTAAGAGCCAGTGCCTTAAACTTTGGTGGAAACTAGGATAAGCAAGTACCATTAATGGAATTTGCTTATAATGATAGTTATCAGAGTAGTATGGATATGGCACCATTTGAGGCTTTGTATGGAAGAAAGCGTAGGACACCAATCTACTGGAAGAAGTTGGAGAAAGAAAATTTTGGGTCCAGAATTAGTTCAAATGACCACTGACAATATCCAACTGGTTCGAGCAAATCTCAAAGTGGCTTAAGATAGATAGCGAAGCTATACAAATCTTAAGCGAGTCGATATTGAATATAATGTGGTTGATAAATTATTTTTGAAAATATTGCCATAAAAAGGTGTGATTAGATTTGGAAAATGAGGGAAATTAAGTTCGAGGTTTTATCGGACCATATGTAATAGTTGAGCATGTGGGACCCGTAACTTATCGGTTAGCGCTACCATCAAAGTTAATTGGTGTTCATGATGTATTCCATGTCTCAATGCTACAAAGGTATAGAAGTGATCCCTCACATATTTAACAAGAGCAACCAGTGGAATTGAAAGAAAATTTAAGCTATAAAGAGGAGAGTATATCTATTTTAGCTAGAGATCATAAAGTGCTAAGAAATAAGATTATTCCACTAGTCAAAGCACTATGTAAAAATCATTCTTTGGAAGAGGCAATGTGGGAAAGAGAAGGACATATTAGGTGACAATATCCAAACCTGCTATTTTCGGTTATTTCGTAAAGGTAAGAATATTATCCAAATTTCGAGGATGAAATTTTTTTTAGAGGGTAAGGATTGTCACGTCCGTATCCTTGGACATGCTAAATCAAAGATTTATTATTATTAAATTATTAATTAAGTAATTGATTAAGTCCCAAATTGTTGGAATTGACCAATGAAAAGGCTTAATTTATAATAAATAAAAGAGATAAGGGTTTAAGATTAACAAAATGTGATTATGAAAGGATTAAAGTGAATTTTTCTGGTGATGTGTCAATTTACACAAAGGAAATTAGGGTTCAAAGAAAATAAAGATTTAAGAAGGGTATAATTGAAGAAGAAAGAAAGAAATAAGAGTGTATTTGAAAAAAAAATGCATGAGGTGTCCAGTGAATTACATAAAAAAAAAGACACATGTCGCTTTGCAAAAATAATAATAACAAAACAATAATAATAATAATAATAATAACAATAATAATAATAATAATGAATAAATAAAGGATTTTGGTATGTTTAACTTGGTGAGGTTTCAAGAGGCATGTAAGTCTCTTCATACACATAGCCATCTGTTAAAAAAAAATATTTCTTCTATGCTTTAAGAAAAGAGAAACGTGAAAGTAGGATAGCTATGGGAGGCAAGTCATCTTACATGTAAATGGAGATGAGTCTCAAGCATTTGTTTCTCCTCTGGAAGCAAGTATCAGTAATCAAATTACCTTGGAAGTTAAAGATCAAAGTGAGCTGTCACAACAAAGAGAAATAAAAAAAATAGAACAGTAGGCTTTGAATTGGTTGAGTTTCGAGTAAAGATCAAACCAAAACTAAGGTGAGAAACATTGGATAATTAGAAGAACTGATGTACAATGTAGATTAGATTAGATTTAAGTTACATGCATAGAGATATATATAAAGAATTAAAGCATAATTCATGAAGTTGCATGTTGTAAATTTGGAGTCTTGAGCAAGAACTAAGAAGTTCTTTGTGAATGATGAATAGGAGCTGCTTGTGGCCCTAGAAGTGAGTCCATTAAAGCAGCGAGGAGGTAAAGAGAAGGCTAGCTTTGAATGTGAGTGAACTCTTTCAAATCCATAGCCCATTTTTTAATTCTTGTCAATTTTTGAAAGTTTGTACTTTTGGTGCTCTTTCCTTTTTGTGATGTTTAAATGCTATGGTTGATTCTATTTGCTAGAATTCAGTGTCTTGATGTTGTCTTTTTGCTTCGATGAAATTAGTTATTAAACGGTAGTAAATCTTGTTGCCTTATTGTATCATTCTCTTTAGGTTTTAGCTGCACAACCTGCTTTTGAAGTGTTAAACTATCTATTTTGAATCATCAAAATCCCATTACTTCATTGTCAATAAAAGTGATGTTATGCTTTGTCGAGTTTGCTGTTGTATTTCAATTCCTAGATAGTCCCAAAAGTTTGTTTTTGTGATACATCCTTAAGAATTATGGTTGTGTAGTCCCTTTGAAATCAGGTTACAATAATCTTTCTTGAACCACCTGAATTTCATAACTTTGTTGTCCACTTGTTTGTTGTTAAATAAGTAGAATTTACTGCAATTTTTGCAAAAAAAAAAAAAAAAAAAAAAAAAGAGAGAATACAGCTTTAATAACTCACATAGAATGCCTTAAAACAGAACCAGAAAATAAAAAAAGAATATGCCATTAATTTGCTGTAGAATTTTAATTCTTGGCAGCCCTAAAAGTCATTCAATTCTGTGCTACACCTTTGGGAACTCAGTTAAATAATTTCCCTTCAAAAAATTTGAAATAACTCTTCTTAAATCACCATGAATCATGCAATTTCATTATCAATTCGTTGTTGTCATACATGTTAAGTTAATCGCAGAATTTTGTGAGTTGAAAGTGCAGAAATTGCTGCTTAAATCACAATAGAACAAGGAAATAAAAGATTAAAAAAAAGGGGAAACATGCATTTGCTGCTGAAGCATTCACCTATTGAAATAAGAATGTAGTTTTCCCAAGATATGTATAAATATGATGGAATCACATGAACTTGATAAGTGTTGCAAGTCTTAACTGAAATGGCCTTCTTGTGACTGCTGGGTTGATCGGTTGTTGACCCGTAAGATTTACAAGTTGGTGACACTTCTCTCAAGCTTAAATTGATTTTAAGTTAAATTCTGGTTTTAATTGGTTTGACCATATCTTTGTAAATTTTACACAAAAAACCGAATAAGTTGGAGTCTTAGAGTTTTGTTTTGGTAATAACCTATTTATGACTAAAGTGAAGTTTAAGTTGTTGAGAATTTTGCTGAATTGAAGTTTTAAGAATTAAATATAGTCTTTGCTAATAATTTATTCTTATCAAAACGTAAAATCTAAGACTTAAGTTAAAGTTTGAGAACTTAAAGTGCATTTTCGTTATAAGCCACAGTAATTTAAATAATTTTTTATATATTGTATTTAGTTAAGTTATAGCATATCTTGTTTTTAGAATAATGAACAAATTTATGAATAAATTAATAACTAAAATTGAGAATTTATTTTCCTGGAATGGAATTAACAAATTATATACATGTATATTTGATTTAAATAACAGCTAAAAGAAATATTTGAGAAGAATATTTTGAGTATTTCTTTAAATTGAGCATATGTATGGATGTTAAATAGTGGAAAATAAATAAATGAATAATTAATAGCATAAAATTTCAGTGGTTCCATAATTTCCCTAAACCTCTTACTTAAGATTAAATTTTGATAAATATATCAAGAGTGCTAGTGGATTTTGACATATTTATTTTTGCAATGCTGAGAATGTTACTTAACTATAAAAATAAGTATCGAAAAAGATTAACTAGAAGAATGCTCACTTCCGAACTAATATATTTTGACTTTGAAATTTTATAATGAGCAGTCAAGAGCACTTTTGTATGAGTTTAATAGAGTATAACTCTATTATTAAAACATGATATATGATTATAAATATTTTTATTTTGTGACTATCAGGTCTAGTTTTGTCATGGAGTAATGACAAGTCTTATTTGGCATATATATATATATGTGTGTGTGTGTGTGTGTAAATACAATTATTTTTCTATGTGAAGTGTGTCATAAGCAGAAATTTTAGTGTTGGCCAGCTGTAAAATAAAAAGAAACTGTCTTTGGGACAGCGCGTAAATTCAAATCCCTTTAGGGCGAATTTATATGATTACTAAGTATGCATACTGATTTTATAATTCATTTTGCTCTGAGAGGGAGCTAACTATAAGTTGTATTTGTAAAATACAATATATTTATAAATATATCATGTCTAGTAGGTGATGGACAAGTCAAAAATTAAATATATCTAGACATGAGTAATTGTGTTTTAATGCTCCAATTTTATATTTTATGAAATATGCTTAGAATTATATTATGTGAAACCTTGAGAAAAATAGAAATAAATATTTCAACATCTGTTAAATAATAAAATAATGTTTAATATTTCAATTTGTTCTTGTTGAGTGTGCTAATTTAATTTTGTGCAATTTTGTTATTGTTATTATTAGTTATGTAATAATGATCGATTCTATGTTGATTATTCTTGTTATATTTTTCCTTAGCTACTCACTGGGTAATTTCCTTACGAAATTACTCACACTCGCTTTTCTTGTATATTTTCTAGTGTAGGCTATATATTTTAGCTTGTATAGCTAGAGACATTTAGATGGCGGTGCAGTGGACCACCATGATGTATGAGGTTTTTGAGTTGGAGACAAAGGTGAAGTATGCCATATGTCATGACACATATGCAAAGTTTGCATTCAGAGTTATTGTACAACCGATTGGGGTAGATGTGCACATTTCAGCTGTTAGAGAGGAGTATATGGATTCTGTGTGTACCATTATCTGAGTCACATATGACACTAGCACTGGAGTTCAAGTCTCTCGAACCTGGATATAAGTCTAGCTATGCTGGGATCCACTTTTTGTCATTTTGCTTGTGCCCAAGCTTATTTCCCCCTTGAACTGTGATCGACTTTCTTTTTGCTCAGTGTTAGGAAGGGGTTGGCTTCTGCTATGGCCTATGAAGTGCTAGAGGATGAAGCACATTTTGCACGCTCTAAAGGAGGTGCTCAAGAGAGGGTTATCGAAGTACATATTGTGTATTCATTTTGCTTATATTTTTATAGAACCCGTACTCAAGTATTTGTATAAAGAATGTTAATGCTCCAGTGACAGGACACCTTATTATCTATATATTTGTATTAAGTTATGAAATCAAATGATGCTTGCCATCTATAAATTTTATGAGAGTTAGGTATTGTATATATAATTATGTCATTTACAATTCAAGTGTTATCATGTTAAATGCTAATGTGAGGCTAGTCATTTAGGTAACATTACTCTCTGATGTTAGCATCATCAATAATGGGATGTTATATGGTGGTACTGGAAGGGAGGGGTGTCACATCCAAAAATCCACCCATTAAAAGTTTCAGCCATATTATTGTCAACCACATTACAACTTGACTTCGAAGTGAAGAAGACCTTCTGATTTCTCTACATCTTCATGTTAAAAATCAACTGAGCCTTGAAGGTAGCTTTGGTAATGTTAGGCAAACTCCGTAAGTGCACGATTCACAATAAGTAGTAAAGAGTGAGTATGAGTATCGTTCCCATAAGGAGATTGATACCAAGTACCAGCCCTAATTGTATTTCCACAATCTAACAAAATCAATTAATTGTAACAAAATAATAAATTAACTAGCAAGAATAGAAAACTTAAAGCTGAAATAATTCCTTTTAAAATTCAATAATTAAAAAGCTAGAGCTCATATTTGCTTCACTAGCTATTACTTGAATTATAGGATCTTTTCACAGTTTAATTTATTAATTCAGTCAATGGTAAATCACTCAAATTACCTAGAGTCTCTTTAGAGTTCATCTAAGAATATCAAAGCTAATTACAACCTATTTTCATGGTCATGTCAATTAATTAGGGTTCATTAAGTTCCTTAGTGATTTATTACTCCCTAAAGGATTCGTCTACTTTCGCGATCGAGGTTCCTAAGTTTTATGAGTCTATGAGCTAATAAATCATGCAACTTTCATTGTCTCTAATCTATCCATAAATATGTAAAGAATTGGGCCCTTAATTGAACACAAGACATTAAGCACAACTCATAAAATTTACTAAAAATTAATTCATTAAAAGGAAATAAGAAACCAAAGAAGTAATAAACTAGTTATGCAAATCCAAACCCTAAGATAAATTAGCCACGCATGGTTTTGGCGATGAACACAAACATAATAAAAAGAGTTAAAGATGAAGAAGAAAAAATAATGATTGTTGCTCTTGAATCTTGCACAACTCCTTGTTCGATATTCGTTGAGTGCTTGTTTGTGTCATCAAAGTATGAATGGAAGTGAATGGAATGGAATTGGTTGGGGTTGGATGCCCCAAAAAAACTCTCTTGTAGTCCCTTTTATAAGCTAGGTCTCATGGGAAACCTAATTGCACTTGAATTCTTCAACTTTTACTGAAAAATAAATTTTCTCAGCTTGTCATGGTTTCAGGCACAGGATGACACAAGTGGTGACACGTCATTAATTTTATAGCATGGCTTCTATCATGGTGTGACATATCCCATGCTTCCCTTATGGTGTAAGCCATCCTATGCCATTCACACGACTTCTATCATGGTGTAACAGAACCCACATTGCACCGGTCCTCGATTGTTTTAGAATTCCTTGTTAGAATTACCTACCACAAATGGAAATATTTATTAATATTAAATAAAAACACCTAATTCGACTAAATAAACCAAAAATCATTAGGAAATAAGAATGAATACCTAAATTAAACAAATGCCTAATTAAACTTAAATCTTTCCCAATTATTACTAACTATTTATTCAAAATTCATTAAAATTCAACTGAAGAACATGTGTAAAATTACACACAACAAATTCCCCTATACTAGAGCTTTGCTTGTCCTCAAGCAAAAATCAAATTTGAACATTTAAACACTAGATCAATCATAGCCAGAAAGTTATAATTTCTAAGACATGCAAGTCAACAACACCGAGATTGAAACATGTTTACTAAAGCAGATAATTAGATAAAAATACACCATATATGAACAATTTACTAATAACAACCCAAGCACATAACCTATTTGAAATCCAATGAACATAATCTTAGGAGAAAAACAAAATTAGTTGTGAATGCATTTTACGCTCCATTTCACAACATATTTTTTTTATTTCATTAGATGAGTGCTTTTTCCATCTCATCCTTTTTATCTCTCAAATTTGATCTTCCCACTCTTAGTAATCCCCTGCCGTTCCTGCACTACTAGCATGGATACCGCTAAGTGGGTCCTTTGGATACTTTTACTCTATTTAGAGCATTAGAGTCGATTCAGAGCATAAAAATTTAGATTTAAACATTGCTATTAAGAAAAGAGAGAATTTTTTTTATATAAAATCTCACTCAATCTCCCAAAATCATGCTCAAATTCAATCTTTCAGTTCATGCTTAGGTTGTAAGAACTAAATCTTTCATACATAATGACCATGTTTAACTATCTTAATTAATAAACCATTCAATATTTCGATAATTAAATCAAAATTGCACACTTATATACCTGCACTTTCTAATCGCAATTGAGCTTCAATTTTGCATAAAACCAAAATAAAAAGTTTTAAGGACAAGCTAAAAGTGTGGAAAAATTGAGTTAAAAGGTAACGAATCTTATTAATTTTTTTTAAAAAAATTATTTTCTTGATTTAATTAATGCACATGCAAAAAAAAAAAAAAACAAAAAAAAAAACATAAAACACACAAATATAAAATATAAAAATATTATCCTAACATTTGGCACACTCGCCCATGCTTTTTAATGACATTGTCCTCATTAACAAAAATATTAAAATTAGAAAAATGAAAAGAGGACTTCCCTAGTAAGCTTGTTCTTCATTTAGTACTTGCTCCAAATGTTGGATGACCTACATAATAAAATAACAAAAATTAAGAAAAATAAAAGAGAAACCAAAATAAAAATAAACTTAAACAAAAGAAATAAATCAAAACACATTGGGTTGCCTCCCAACAAGTGCTTGTTTAGAGTCATTAGCATGACTGAATTCCCATTTGATCATTAGGGAGGATTGATCAAAGAATAATCCTCCCCTACTTGAGCTTGCTTATTTGGTACTCGGAAAGAAGATAGAAAATTCTTAAAATTCACGTCCTTCACAATGATTTTAATCCGCCACTCTTTAGTATGTTTCTTTAGATGCCCCTTTTTCTTCTTAATCTCTTTTATTGCTTTCACCTCCTTGGTATCACAAATGTGGCACATTTTAGGTCACTCTTTGAGAGCTTGTGGAAGACCATCTTTGGCACAAACCTCAACTACATCCACTAAAAAATAAGAAGTCATGGATGGGGATTGTTGTGCCATTTTGAACAAATCGAACTCGACCTTTTCTTCCCTAACTTCAAGTGTTATTTTTCCTCCCTTAACATCAATTATTGCTCCTATTGAAGCTAGGAAAGGTCGTCCCAAGATTATTGGGATTTGGGAATCTTCCACCATCTCTAAAATCACTATGTCACAAGGCACATAAAATTATCCAACTTTGATTAGCACATCTTCCAAAATTCCTTCATGATAAACTATGGATCTATCAACTAGTTGCAAGGAATTTTTATGGGTTTGGGATCTCCAATATTCAATTTCCTACACAAAAATAAATGCATTAAGGTTACAATAGCTCCTAAATCATAAAGTGCTCTACCAATGGACAATTTACAAACTACACAAGGTATAATGATACCCCCTGGGTCCTTAAGCTTTGGAGGAAGTTTATTTATGATCACAACACTACACTCTTCATTCATTGGTATAGTCCCATGATCATCCCATTTCATCTTGTTGGATATGATTTCCTTGAGGCATTTGGCATATTTTGGCATTTAGGTGACTGCCTCTAAGAAGGGAATGGTGATATCTAGCTGCTTGAACACCTTTAAATTTTTTTAAAATTGCTTGTCAAATGCCCCATTAGCCATCCTTTGACGAAAAGG
Source organism: Mallotus repandus (assembly GCA_949671775.1). Taxonomy (NCBI): domain Eukaryota; kingdom Viridiplantae; phylum Streptophyta; class Magnoliopsida; order Malpighiales; family Euphorbiaceae; genus Mallotus; species Mallotus repandus. Next base: position 7,854 of record CATIWM010347735.1, on the reverse strand, counting down.
TAAACAAGGTGTCTTTGTCTTCTTAGGCTCTTAATCTACCTCATTACTCCTTAACTTCTCTTCTTTTTTAGGTACTTGATCTGGCTCAACTTTTGATTCCTTAATCTTTTGCTTAACTTCAGACAATTACTTCCCACTTCATAAAGTTATTGCATTCACATGCTCTCTTGGGTTTTTATGTTGGCTAGGAAAATGACCCGGTTGGCAAAAATTGGAAAAGCTTGCTTGTGATGCTATTTGATGTTCTAGCATTTTAACATGTGTAGTTAACAGCTCCAATGCCGACTAGGTTTGCCTATGATATTCCTCATGTTGTTTAAGACTTGCTTCATGCCTCTTTAGTTAAGAAAGTTCATTTCATTTTGTGTTTGAATGAAATTTTCTATCATCATCTCGAGGTTAGACTTGGGTTCCGATTGAGTAAAAGTGCACTTTTGTTGAAAACCTGGTGGAGTTAGTGCTTTATAGCCTTAAATTGCATTAGAATTTGAGTTTGAAGTTCAGGTGGTTCCTTCATCCAGGGTTGTATGTGTTGGAGTGTGGATTCCCTTGAGGTATGCCATTAAAATTATTTAAAGCATTTAATTGCTCAATGGAATAACCTTAAGAGAAAAGGTTACCTTGTTGACACTTTGTGGTAGAATGTCCACCTCCACATACTTCACATGAGAGAACTTAGGATGGATATTCTGCAAAGTTGAGCTTTTGTAACTGCTTTGTGAGGGAATCTAATTTAGCATTCACTATGCTTAAGCTGTCAACCACATATACTCCTGCTACTTTCCTAGGCTTATTTCTCTCTCTAAGCCATTGATAATTATTTGATGCCATCTTTTCTAAGAGTGCATAGGCATCATCTGGCATCTTGCTCATAAAAGAGACTTGTGCAGTAGCATCAATGGTATTCTACAAGGATTCAGACAATCCTTAGTAGAAAGTCTTCATAAGTAGCCACTCTGGAATGCCATGGTGTGGGCATTGTCTTTGCAAGTCCTTAAATCTCTCCCAAGAATCACAGAGAGATTCGCTGGGCTGCTGCTTAAACCCAGCAAGGTCTTGGTGATATTTGGCAGTCTTTCCAGGCGGATAATACTTAGTTAGAAAAACCTTAGAAAGTGTATCCCATGAGGTAATGAAATTTGGTGCCAATTGACCCAACCATAATTTTGCCTTGTCTTGTAATGAGAATGGAAATAACTTGAGGCGAATAGCATATGTGCTCACTCCATTGATTTTCAAGGAAAGATGCTAGATGAGCATTAAGATCTTCTGATGGTAGTCCGCTAAACTGATACTGTGAAACCATATGGATGTATGCAGGTGTGAGCGACCTCATATGATTTTTTATGGCAACTTTACCAAATGGGACATCTATTTTTTTTATAGGATATGGACAAATGGTTGGTCTCGGGATGGCATCAAGTCACTCAACGAGTATCATCCCCAGCAAATATTCTAGGCTCAAGAGTTCGCATCTACTTTTTGACTATTTCTTATTATGCAATACTCAATATATGCCTACCACAGCATCCTAGTTTCGGTAATGACAATTGATATACGCACATTCATATAAGCACAATGATAATAACGAAAAGTAAAGGAAATTAAGTACAATTATTTACAAGGATTTCCTAGTAAATACATTTAAAAAGGAAAAAAGAGGTGCAAAAATGTAAATCTAATCCTAATATAAAAATATGCCTGCAAAATAGAGGTTAGCATAATTATGTGCGATTCCATCCATTCATTCACTCGGATAACAGGTAAGCAGGGAATACTCACTTAATCAAAAGAGCAAATATAAGAATAACCATGTGCATTTATAGGGATTATTATGAAATATTTCTCAATAGTAGAGAAATAACGAAAGATGCATGATTGCATCATTAGACCATGAAATGAAGGCCTTAGCTCAGAAATGTGAACTATCATATTTTGAATGCATTTTGATGAAAAAATGAGGGAAAATACTTATTTTTGTGTTTGATGAGTGAAAAAGTGCAGTTTTAATGCGAACATGCAACTCTGTTGTAAAAAGTGTGGTTTTTATGTTGAAAATACGGAATGTATATTGGAAATGTGAAGATTATGCTAAATGAAGATGATACTTTCTGGGTGCAAAATACGTACTTTATATGAAAAATTATGACATTTCACATAAAGTTGTAGAAATGATATCAATATATTATTTACAACGTAAAGATGTGATTTTTATCAATAAAGTATGTTAAAAATGCAGAGAATGCAGAAACTATATGAAAATGACAAATTTTGTATTTTTGGAAATAAAATGCAAAATTAATATAAAAATGATATTTTAGTGATTTTCACATTTTGAAGCTAGGGGATGTAAAATGACAATTTATTATAAGAAGAAATAAAGCAAAGATTATTCAATCAGCATGTAAATTGCCAATCTCACCACAACATCACATCAATTTCTCAACTGCTAGCGGCAATAAAAGTAAAATGCAAAATAGTGAAATAAACGTGCAAAAATGATTATTTGGTCCTCAGATTCGAATGAGCTTATTTTTGGGTTTTTGAAGCTTTAGCTTTGCGGGATTTTCAAGCTATCCTCGTTGAGAGGTTGAAAATGACGTGTAGAATGTAAATTCATAGACCTTTGAAGCGTGCTTTGACAAAGATGTGGGTGGGTTTGGTTCAAGTCGGTCTAAAAAATCTTATGAAAAATGTAGAAGGTGAGCCAAAAGTGTGTAAATTAGGACTTCTGAGTCTTCAATTTGATAGCGTTTCAGTGTGTGTGTTGCCCCCCCTTTAAATGGGAGATAGAGACCCCTATTTATAGGGAAAAATAGTGAAAATATGTGTGATCATGCGTCCTAAGGTGCGTTTGTGCGGTTTTATGTGTGTGCATATGTATCGAGGCACGTGAAAGTACAGAGTGCACATGATCACGCGTTGGGAGCGCGTGATCAATCGTTGGGGGCACTGCACATGATTACGCACTCAGGCGCGTTGTCACGTGCTCTGATGTGTACTCATGCATGTCCTCGTGCTATTTTTTAGGTCTTATGCATGTTTTTAGGGGTTTCAGGACCTTTCAGACACATTTTTGACATCCGTTTCATCAAAATTGACTTTCCATTTTCATGAAGTTGAACTCCGATCTTACGAGATGAACACCAGTCTGACGAGTTGCATGTTTTGAGCGGCGATTGCTTGAAATGAGCTAGTTATCATTTCGATAATTCATAATTCGTAAAATTGGGGTGTGACTTAATGATTCAGTAGCTAGTTTGACTCTATAGAGGTTTGATTCGGGCTTTTAAGACTTACAACACTCTCTAAAGGGGGTATGAGTGAACAGACACTTGTTATATTCAGAGAGATGTTTTCATCATTGGACCTATTTAGGGACAGTTAAAACTCGATGTATGGTAGTTGCCCCCTGCTTCACGTGTGTTGCATAGTCTCTTAGTACCGATGTCAATACATGTGAAGCAATGTAGAGATGCTAAAATAGTTTTGGGAAGAGGTACTTACTTGATGGTGCGCCGTTTAGTCTTTTGACATCAGGCTCATCATTGTTGATGTTTTTTTGTTTGGTTGAAGGAGTCATCGCCTTTTTTTGTGTGCTTTTGCAACCTCCTCAGGTTAGGCGAGATGATGCTTTTGTAAGCTCCATTAGTGTTAAGCAAATGGAAATGCTACTGTACCCTATTGAGGTGTCAAAAAAATGCTACTATAACCTATTGAGGTGTTAAGCAGATGCTACTATAACCTATTGAGGTGTCAAGCATATGGAAATGCTACTATAACCTACAGAGGTGTCAAGCAAGTACTACTATAACCTATTGAGGTGTCAAGCATATTGAAATGCCACTATAATCTACTGAGGTGTCAAGCAAGTGCTATTATACCTATTGAGGTGTCAAGCAGATGGAAATGTTACTATAACCTACTGAGGTGTCAAACAAGTGCTATTATAACCTATTGAGGTGTCAAGCAAGTGAAAATGCTACAATAACCTACTCAAGTAGATGAAAGTGCTACTATAACCTACTGAGGTGTCAAGCAATAAGAATGGTTCTAATGTGCATGACCTTTGGTGTTGGGGGCCTTCCCTCTCTCATGGAAAGGCGCTTTTTGGATTTTCTTCCAATTTTGAGGGACTTGGCAACTTTGTCGGATAGGAAATCCGTTATGTTTACGGGACAGGGATAAATGATTACTCTCAAGGGGATGTGAGACGTTTTGTGTTTGGATTCACCACCTGGTTTTTAGAAAAATAGGAAAAGATTAAAGGGACAATATCGGGTCACTCAACGAGTACCGTCCCAGTAGAGATTCTAAGCATTTCTAAATGGTGAGATAAATGGTAAATAATTATGATTGCATTATTAGATCGCAATATTGAAGCTTTAGCTTAGATAAATTAGCTTTCATGTTTATTGACTGCGTTTTGATGCGAAATGATAGTTTATTATGAGCGAAATAAAGCAAAAATTATTTAATTAGCATGCAAATTGGCAGTCTCATCACACAGATCACAACAATTTCTCAACTACTGGTGACGACAAAATAAAATGCAAAACAGTAAAATAAACATGCAAAAATGATTATTTAGTTCTCAGATTCGACTGAGCTTGTTTTCAGGTTTTTTGAAGCTTTAGCTTCAAGGGATTTTCAAGCTGTCCTCATCGAGAGGTTGAAAATGACATGTAGAATGCAAATTCATGTACTTTTAAAGCATGCTTTGACAAAGATATGGGTAGGTTTGGTTCAAGTTGGTCTAAAAATCCTACGAAAAATGTAGTAGATGGGCTAAAAGTGCGTGAATTAGGACTCCCGAGTCTCTAATTCGATAGTGTTTCAATGTGCGCATTTTTTTTTTGGCTCTAGCCTTTCCTTTTTTGTCTTAAATGGGAGGTAGAGACCCCTATTTATAGGGAAAAGTGTCAAAAAATACGTGATCACGCGTCCTAAGGCGCGTGTGCGGGCGCTTTTGCTCTTGTGCACGCATACCGGAGCGCATGATGACATTTATTGCCTGTGATCACACCTTTAGTATGTTTGCTCACGTACCTAGGGCACGTGATCATGCATCCTTATGCATGATCACATATGTTAGCGTGTGATCAAGCGCTCTGACCCATGATCACGCTCTCTTGCGTGTGTCACGCGGCCTTCCTGGGCTCCGATCACGCTATTTCGAGGGTGTTTCAGGGTTTTTTGACCTCTCGGATGTGTGTCAGATGTTCATTTTATTAAAATCAGCTTCCATTTTCACGCATAAGCAAAATATGTTTGGGTGTGGTTACGCGCTACAAATTTGCTCACGTGTTACTTCTCGGGATTACGCGCACTATTCTGAGGTGACTTTTGGAAGTTCTTAGGGCTTTCGGACGTGTTTCTAGCATATGTTTTGTCAAAATTAGCTTTCAATTTTCATGAAGTTGAACGTGTTACACCTTTTGATCGACGGTTTTGCTCGGTTCAGGCTTTTCAGACTCACGACATGCTTTAGAGGCGGTACGAATGAACATATATTTGTCATATTCAGAGGGATATTTTCATCATTGAACCTTTTTAGGGATAGTCAAATTTTGATGTAAGATATTAGCCCCTACTTCACCTATGTTGCATAGTCTTCTAGTACTAATGTCAATACACGTGAAGCAATGTAGAGATGCAAAAAATGGTCTTTGGGAAGAGGTACTTCCCTGATGGTGCATCGTTTAGTTTTTTAACGTCAGGCCCATCATTGTTGATGTTGTTTTATTTGGTTGGAGGAACCAATAAAGATTCGTGTTGACAACAAGTTAGCAATAGCTTTAGCCCAAAATCCAATGTATCATGATCGGAGCAAACACATCGATACTCAGCATCATTGCATAAGAGAATGCATTACGAAGCAAGATGTGAAGCTGGAATATGTGAAGTCTCAAGATCAAATCACAGACATCTTCACTAAGCCATTGAAGAAAGAAGACTTTGTCAGATTGAGAAATACACTTGGCATTATAAAACAAGTTTAAAGGGGAGTATTGTGAAATAAACTTGTTTTAACCAAGGAAGCCTCTAAGTTAGGTGGTTAATTATTCTTAGTTGGTGTGAGAAATTATTAGTTGGTATGAGAAATTATTAAGATTAGTTGGTGTGAGTTGTATTTCTTTTAAGTGTATGATTAGGATTTAATTGTATTTATTTATTTGAATGGTTTATATTGTTTCTCTAATAGTATAAATAGAGCCTTTTGCAAAGAGGTTTATGCATCAAAGAAAAAGAAAGAAGAAGAAGTGTAAAGAAGTAAAGCTTCTAAGTGTGTGTGTGAGTGTTTGAGAGAGTTTAATAAAGATTGTTTGAGTGTTTAGTGTTTAACAAACCTTGTGTCCAAAGCAAAAACAATAAGCTTGTACCAAAAGCGAACGAAAATAAATAATTAAGAAAAGTAATATTACGTTTTTTTTTTGTTTTAAAAAGAATTAATATTGACTTTTTCTTATTTTTATTAAAAAGTGTTATAAAATTATGTTTTGTATATATAAATTTTTCTTAATCAATATAAATTGCCTGGAAAATATATTTGTTATTGAAAAAATCCTACATTAATTTACATTTTTGCTTGTAAAAATATAATTATCATGGCAAATTTTTTAAAAATATGTAATTTGGTAGAAATCATTATAATTTCACCCAATAGAATTAATTTTTTTGTGAGGTTTGGAGGAATTAATGGTCAAAATATTTGTACTTAATAATGGGAAGTAACCATTTTCTTGAATTAAGTATGCAAAAAGAATATTTTTAAGGATAAAATTTTAACCATATATATGTTAACTTGTTTTTCAAAATCAATGCATAAGAGAGAGACTTTTGCTTGATATGAGAAGTCTACGCGAAGAAATGAATTAGTACAATTTTTGTAGCAATCGCAACACAAGTTGGTGTAACAATAACATTCTTATCTATACAACCATATATTGTTATTTTCATTTTATGCTTTTACATTGTATAGCTTTATGTATACTCTATTTTGACAGTGCAGCTAAACCTCTCATCTCTCTTTCTAAGGAGGTAAAACGACCTCTACATTAATTCCTTCTATCTATTTAGCAATTTTTTTTATTCTAATTTTAACCTTTAAAAAGAAAGCATATGACATATTTTTCTATATATGTTGAGTGGGGATAGGGGGACTTGTACGTATATTCTAGCTTTTTGATTTAAGAAAAATTAGTATTGTTTTTGTCTCCTAATATCTTGTAGTTATAATGGTTTCAACTAGTTTAGAGTCTGAATCAGGTGAACCTGTAAAGAGGTAAAACTCTCTCAGTACCTTTCTTCTTTTCATTCATAAGACTTCAATCCAAAATTTTACTTAAGAAAATTTAATTTTTTTTACCATTTAAACTGCCAAATATTAATAAAAAATTTTGTTTTTTTTTACCCATTTTTGTTTTGTAAAAAAAAATTTATATAGAGAAGATAAATAATGTGTTTGTATTAGATATTATTCGAAAAGCAATATGATCAAGATGACGAATAAGAAGAAGACAACATTAATTTTGCGATGAGATCGTATATACAATATCATTACCAAATTAACTTGGCGTCCAAGCAAACTTTTTTTATTTCTAGAAAATCAAAATACACATTTATATATAAATATAAAATATTATTATTATAATTCTGCATCTGTTGCTATCTTTTTACGTATGTCCTTTTGCATGTTCATCAAATCTCTTCTCTCTCTATTGCTGTGATGTTCAAGAATCTGAAGAAGCTGATCATAAGCTAAATACCCAACTAATTGATCAAATATAGAAAAGCAAGAAAAGAAAATTAAGGTGTAGAAGCATTAAATTCTTTTGCTTTTTGCCTAAAAGT
>CATIWM010347602.1:0-20123 GCA_949671775.1 Mallotus repandus | reverse complement strand
AATGTTTTCGCAGCAGTTTTCTTGCACTCAGACTTTCGATGCCCAGTCTCTCCACACCCAAAACACTTCAGACCACTGGTTCTATTAGGTTGTCCCACGTTGCCACTGCTTGTTGGAGCCCTTTTTACTCCACTGCTACTGCCTACTCCTGATCCCTCATTGACAGTATTAGGTCTCCGCTTCAACTGCTTCTCTACCATCAAAGCCCATTGATGGGCAGCAGACACAGAAATAGGATCAAACATGTTGACAGTATCCTGAATCTGGTAATTCAGGCCTCCAATATAGCGCGATACTAGCTGATCCTCTGTCTCCTGGATTTCTTTATTGGCTATCAATTGGTAGAATTTTGTGGTGTATTCATCAACTGAACGCAGGCCTTGACGCAAATTCTATAATCTTTGGTACATCAATCTCTGAAAATTATAAGGTAAAAAGGCTGAACGCATGTGCTTCTTCATCTTTTCCCAGGAAATAATTTTCTCTTTCCCAATCCTGGTTCTTGTCAATTTCAGTTGCTGCCACCATGCCATAGCCCTACCACGCAGCCTTGTTGCTACTAAGGGCACACATTTATTTTCAGGGACATCCATGAAATCTAGAATTTCCTCAACCGTAGCAAGCCAATCAAGGAAATCTTCTAGGCGCAGGCTGCCATCAAATTCTAGAATTTCAGTGCGCATACCAGTCTCCCATCGTCTGCGATCATTGTCCGCAGCAGCCCTAGGTCGCCTGTGTGGTACCTCTTCCTCATACTCCTCCTCTTCTTCGTTTACCTCTTCAGCCGCAGGTGGCCTGCGACGATTCTGGTTACCCAAAATTATGGCCATCCGATCTGTCAACTGTTCGACTACTCGATCCATTCGTTCGTCAATCATCTCCTGTAGTCGTAGTTCCATGTCACTCTCATACACCTCTTGCACATGCTGGTTTCTCCTAGGCGACATGATCTCTAGATCAATGCTTTGATACCACCTGATGTAGCGGAAGGTAGATAATTTGCGAAAATCGTTGATTCTAAGGAATACCAATTCGCAACCTTCAAACCCCTATTGATTCTATCGAATTCTAGGAAATTTGGAAAAAATAAGTTTGTAATATTATTAGAAAACAAAAGCCGTCCAAAATAAGGTGAAAAGCAAGCTTATATACCAAAAGTAAACCCTAAATAAACTCCTAATAAAAATAGGTAAAATTACTAAAATAGAAAAACAGCAATTCGAAGGCCCAATCATGCGAATTTGGCCAAAATCCATAGGCCACCAAATTAGCCACCAAAATCACTAAAATCTGACACTCAAAACTTCACTTTAATTATGAAACTGCCACTGCTAAACTTTGTCCAATTTGTCTAAGAACTCCAAAGCTTGCTCTTAGACCACATCAGATTCCCACTTAGATTTAATGTCTGTAATGATTGGAAGCAGCTCAGATCATTAGGAAGTGTGCCTACTTTCATATTGCAGTAGCTTAAGTCTAATGATCTAAGAGAGCAGAGAACTGACACAGGAGGTAAAAAATCCATCAGATTCAGAGTCTTCCTAAGGGAGAACAAAATGCCATGGTTTTGTGGACTCAAGTTATTTTGCAGCAATTCCACCAATGTGTAGCTTCTACAAATAATTCATGTCCCATAATCCTTCAGGCAAGTTTTCAAGTTTTAAGCAGCCATGCAAAATAAGGCTCTTCAAAGACTTCAAATCACATATGTTGCTTGGAATCCTGACAAGACTTTTGCTATTCTTCAAATTCAATAACAGCAGCCTTTTCAGAACTCCAATTGATTGATGTACCTCAGATAGTCTTGTACAGAATTCAAGGTTCAGAATTTCAAGGTTCGGCACCGCTCCAAAATCCATAGTCTTGATTAAGTTAATCGAGTAACTTACATCAATCACCTTCAACAACTTTAAAGGCTGTGAAAGCATATAAAAAGTCAATTCAAGATATTACTGAAGTCAAAAATCATGCATCAATGAACTTAACTATGAATTCATTGATGATCCAAGAACCTCAAGAGCTAGTGGAAGACCATTAGCATGATTTACAAAGTGATTAGACAGCTCTACATAATCATCTGTAGGATAGTCATTTTTGAAGGCTTTTAAGCAGAAGAGCTGAATGGCTTCATCATGATCTAACCCTTCGACTCTATAAATGTTTTCAACTCCATGACAACGTAATAAATGTTCATCTTTAGCTGTCATGATGATCCTACTTCCGTTTCCAAACCAATCACTCATTCCAGCCAATGATTTCAACTACTGCAAATGATTTACATCATCAAGAACGATAAGTACCTTCTTATAACATAACCTCTTCTTTATCTCATTCATTCCACCATGAGCATCTCAAACCATTATATTTCTTTCCATAAGAATTTCAGAAAGGAGCTGTTCTTGTAAAGAGATTAAAACATATTTCTCTTCTGCTTCTCTTACATTTATGAGAAATCAACTCCCATCGAACTGACAACACAACTCTGCATACCCAGCTCTGGCAATAGTTGTTTTACCTATACCGCCCATCCCACAAATTCCTACGAAGCCAACATCATCCAGCTCTCCTTTTCTTAGATATGAATTCATCATTTCATTCAATCTTGAATTCATTCCAATGAAACTATTCGTTGCGCCTGAGAATCTACAACTCAATTTTCTCAAAATTTTCAGTACCACTTTAACAATTTCCTCAATAAGCTCTGACTCGTACCTGTAATGTAACAAGCAGTTTCAAGTATTAAGTTGACCATTGTTGTAAGCATCAGAAAATGAACAAAATTAAAAATCATGAAAATTCATTGTAGCAACTTAATTTATATGAAAAGGGTATCATTTTTCTCCAATAAGTAACCATATATAGAAAAAAGAAATCAAAGTGAAACTCTAACCTGTCTTGTAGATCCCATCTAGAAAGATTGGCCATTGTTGTTGCTGCAACTCTCCATTGTTGCACCTTGTTGATGTTATCTCTGTAAAGTTGGTCATACTTAGCAAATGAATCTTCAAATCTTCCTGTCTGTTTCCTCACTTCAGCTGGATCAATACTGTAGAAAACATGCAGGACTATTTGTCCCTTAGTTTTCATGCACTGAAAAATGTCGACAAGTTCATCTAAGCTCCTCATGGAGGAAGCAAAGTTCCTTAAGAAAATGACTACTGAAATGATTGAATCTTGAATTGCTTTACGGACTTGATCTTGAGAAAGGGTCCCAAGTTGTTGATCTTTCTTGAACGTTGCAACTCCTTTTTGACATAATGCAGCATGGAGATGGCTGGTGAAATTCTTGCCAGTATATTCACCTCTAAAGCCGAGAAACACATCATTTTTCCAAGGAAGAGCAGTAGGAGGCATCTCATTCAGAACTCAACTGAGAGCTGAAAAAAGGACGAGAAACAAAATTAATGTTGCGTGTTTTAAGGTTTGAAGATGGCATTGATTATATATATAGTAGCTGGACACAAGCGCGGAAGCCATTTTCAAGATCTGACGCAACTTCAGGCTTGAGGACGCGTCTCCTGAGAGTGTTGTATGGTGTTAACTGTGAGGTGTGACTTTTACGACTATGAAAGAGAATTAGTCTAAGGTTTCAGTTTTGTACTAATTTCGTACGTTCAACCCAGCATGGTCATAGATAGTAGAGATAGGATGGTGGATTTGGTCTAGCCTCCTTTATTTTGCTTCTTTTTTTTTCATTTTAATCTCCATAATAAATGATAATGTTTGGCTCAATGATGTAATTTTTTTAATTACCTTTAATTTTTTATAATCACAAAATTTCAATTAATTAAAATTGAGTCTGAAAATTCATAAGAATAAAATTCTCCAACATATGTTATTTTTCTATATATAAACTTTTATTTGATAAAATTTAAATTTTTTATTATTTAAACGAATAAATATTAATTTTTTATATTTTTATGTATATATTTTCAATTTATTTTACTAAAAGATTATAATATACTTTTTTGGACGTTATTTTATCCTCTTATTTTAATAAAATTGGAATTTAATGATAAGCTTAATTACATTTAAATATGCTTAATGAAAGATTAGAAATTAAACTAGACAAATGCCCGTACATTGTGCGGGGAGTTTAAGTTGTTTCAATGCATTGAAGTCCTTCATATTTATTGTCATTGTTGAAATAAATATATATCCATAAAATATACATTACCATTATTTTCCTGTCTTGATCAAACATTTAAGAAAACTTTTGGGCCCTGACATATTTATAAATTTTGCTTTCTTGATCACTTCATTATCATAATTGCATGCTTCAGGATCAACGACAACAATTTTGACATCAATTGCCAAGAAATAAGCACATTAATTTAAATAGAATATTCTAAAGGGGTTAAAATAAAAGTTGGAAAGATACCATATCAAAATACACAAGATAGCATATTATTGACATCTAGGATACAAATTCCCAAATCATTCATTACAAAATGTGTTGAGCAAATGTGACATATATGTGACAAAATTCAATTTCGTTTTTTGAATTATAATCAAATGTGTTTGAGATGTAAATTACACATACCTTATAAAGAAAGAATTTGAAATTATAGCTGAGAAAGAAAGAATTTGAAATTATAGCTGAGAATGAATAAATATTCATTTCAATGCAAGTTCACACTATATATTCTAGAGATAATTTTTTGACTTCATAGTTTACAACAGGTTACGGTTTTAACTCTGCAAAGTAATCTTCAACTCTACTCTAAATCATACTCTACCTACTTTCAAGCCCTAAGTTAAAGTCAATATCTATAAAGTCCTTAAAGATATAAAATGATTAAAACACATGTTTGCCTTATGAAAAGTACTGGAATAATATGCTTACAAGCTAAGGACTTGCAAAGTAGCGCATTAATTACAGGATCCTAATAAATTTGTACATTTCAGGCTAAGATCCATCAAGAACAGTAAAGAAAGAACACCATTAACCTAAATAAACAACATATCAATACATCAACATCAAGAACTATCAAAACATTAGCATTTGATCAAATGAAAATTCTTGTAACATAAAAGCCACAAATATATCCACATGGTAACTTGAGTTTGCACTTAAGAAAATGACATGAAAGGCAAACAACATTAGTTAAATTTTCACCCTCCATTAGTGAATGCGGCAAGAAGAAACTTCAAACCATTTCAACATGGTGGTAACACAACTAATGAAAGGCATATGTCAACGAAATGTTGAATGAATGTATGTTCAAACTCTATAATATTACCAACAGCCAAAATGTCACATAATTAAAATAAACAACTTATGTCAATATTAACATAAAAAGTACTTGCACTTTCATCATGGACACATGAATGAACTTATTTAATTAATAAGACCAAGGCTATTGACCATAAGAAAGAGAAAATTGATAGGAAGTTAAATATAAAGTTAAAGCATTAATATGTAATATTTATTTATATGAATTTTTTAGGCAATCTTATTGTTCTGTTGCTAGTACTATAAACAATATAACCAAGATTTTCCATAAATTTAAAATAGACGAAGAAAAATGAAGCAAAGACTAACCTGCATGATAGAAAGTGGTAATAAAGAATAATGGGTATATAAATATACATAAATTCACGCCTCAAGTTCTTTACTACAATTTGTCATGATTACGTTCATCTATTTTTAGTATACCTATTCATATTCAACTTTATCACTTATCAAAACCACAACAATACCTTCTCTATGCAGGTTTTACATGATCCTTAATAACCTAGAAAAAAGCAAATGTTCACACTTAATAAACCTCCAATCACTAAAAAATATATTAATAAATAAATGATAAAGTCATCTTATAGTGTTTTCAGCTTTATAGATCCATTAAGTAGTGAATAGTTGCTCCTCTTCAAGGCTTTTGAAAAATTCCACAATTTTAGTAATGTAATTAGGCTTCCCATCTTTAACCTACAAACAAAAATGTAACTCAAAATAGTCGACACTTTTGCACATCTATGGCATATAAATGGAACAAAAAACAAAAAGAAAGAAAATATATTACTAAATCAATCTACGAAGTACTAAAAATCATATATGAAACTAATAGTCTAGTCACATTTAACAATTAATTCAACATAATGATGTTGACTACAACACAATAACCAATGGATGCATTATTCTACAAAGTGGCAGTAATAAAGGCACAAACTGGAAAAATTCTTGCAAGAGTAAGTGCATCTATTCCAATAAAACCATCATTTGGACAAGCATTATGAAGTGTTATTCTTGTGCCAGTCCTCCCAAAAAGCCACTGCTACATGCCTACTTCATTTTCAGGGAGGAAAGTGTTCTCCATTTTAATAGATCTAGACATTAAGCACAGAGAACCTTCCATTTAATTGCATATTAGTTCATAGTAGCTTTATAATAAATGATATATTTTGTAAGTTAGACCCATATCAATAGCACAATTAGAATAGAATTGCAAGCCATTAAAGAAAATATTAATTTTGTTCAATTTACTTGCTTTTGCAATTTCTTTTCTTGTAGTTTTAACATTCTTTGCCACACAAGAGCATATGCAAAAGAAAATTTAAGGCTGAGAAAATGAAGAACAAACTGTTTATAGCTTGAGATGAATACTGCACAAACTTGAACCACCTCTACTTCACCACCTAAACTCATAAAATGTATCATTACATCTTGCTGACTCTATAGTGCACTATTCCTCAATAGATAAATAGCATCATAAGATCCAAAACGACTTTCAAGCATTACACAAACATAGCAATATATAGATTTGGGCAATACACACATCCTCATTGCAAGCACTGCACTAAAACTCACTATGGTTCACCAGAATACATAATATAGTCTCATTGATCCATTTTGTACTCCTAAAAGAAATGAATGGAAACTGAAAACACCCTTTTATAGTGGATCACACCATCCAATCATGCCCTTCATTTGAGTTAATAACATTATCAACTCCTATTATATTGCTACATTGCGTATAAATAATTAACAGAAAAATTATAAATTCAATTATAAATTTCCATTCATATTCCCATCGTAAAATTATCTATATAAATTCTCAAATCTTTCATATTGCTAAAATTCTAAACTAGAATTTATTGCATAGTGTCATTTATTGTTTTCTACAAATTCCACACACAACTAATTAATCCTTTCTTAGATTTTCAAAAGAAGTATAGTCTACACAAGTTAGACATTTCACTCTTTACATATATTCAAAATCTCAGCATACTATTTTCACTAAAATTATTAATCTAATAAAAGTGTAAGCATCAATTCAATAATACAAAGATATAGAAATATAGACACATAGATAGACCTTGTAATGTATTTAGGTGGTGAGGTTAATCGCATGCCCAAGTGCTTGGTAACCACGACACTGTGCAAGCTCAGAGCCTACTAGGAAATACAAAATGGGCTTTTAGCCTATATTGGAGATGGAGTCGCCTCCCGGATGAAAATCGGGACACACTTATAGCAACTAGATTCAACGGAGGTTCCCAAAAGCCATCATCAGATATCGGCTTCGAAAATTGGGTATGGGCTTTTGAATGCCCACCCAACCTTGCAGTTGACCTCCGTTCAAGTTTTGTAGTTTATTACCCATGATATTTAAGTTATTTCCTTATTATTGTTGAATTACACTCATTTTTAGTTTCATATTTTACTGAATTTGCACATTAATCCTTTTTTGGCATGCTTATTACCCAGCACGTAATCAAGTAGTAATAATAAATTACAATTATGCATTCCAAATAAATATGGGAAAGGATTAAGGAATTACAATAATTTGCTCAAAGTAAAAGGGAAATAAACCGAAAATAAACTACAAATGAACTATAAATAAATCCTCTCAAGAACTAAATAAGGAGATGAACTCCTAAAGACAAAAGAGTCATCCTAAGATTCCTACAAAATCGAAAGAGTTAAACTTTCTACAAATACAAGATCAATCAAACAGGGGGAAAGTTCAACTTGTTAGCCTCACATACAATAAATATGAAGATTTAAGTAAATATAAACAAATATTCCATTAAACATAAATATATGGACTAATTGCATGCAATATCAAAACACAAAACATGGAAAACACATAAAACATGCGAATCATATAAAAGAAACATAGAATAGAGAGGCATAATCAGGCAAAGCTCTAATCGGGAAGCGATCGCCTCTTCAAAGAGGTGTTGCCTTCTGATCAAGAGGTAATCCAGGATTGCCGCATAATGAAAGGGCGATGCCTCTATGAAGAGATGTCGCCTCTTCAACAGGGCACTTCAGATCACATATTTCTTAAAACTTAAGCAATCTTCTAAACTAGTTTAAATGAGTAAAGCTCTATGCAAATACACAAAAATATACAATCTATACTCAACACTTCATACAATCATATCCTTAAATGATTATAATATCAATGATAAGTAATGAAAATCAAGAAATGAAACTTTAAATAAAATGAAAAGCTTTAAAACTTGGAAATAAAAGCTCTCACTTATTGAAGCACATTTGGGATCTCCTAACTAAGCCCTCAAAGATTGGTGTGATCTTCCAGATCTTCTTGAATGCTAGGATTCCTTCTTACTTCTCAAAAAAGTGACTTTCAAGCTTAGAACTCTCTTTCTTCTTCTCTTCTTTCTCCTTTCTTTTTTATTTTTGGGTTTTCTCTCTAAAAAATGTCCATCCCTCTTTCTTCAGAACCTTTTTCTTTTGCAAAACCACTCCCCTTCCCTATAAGCCCCCCTCTCTCTTATCTTTCCCATTTCCCCAAGCAAGACAAGACCTCGCCCTTTCTTTTCTCCCCATGTAAACCCTTTTTTAGCCACCCCTTCTGCCTCAAAAATCAACCATACACACTCAAAATTCAAAGAGGTAAGGCGTGGACCCCTACCCATTTGTTGTCAAGGTCAAGTCCCATTTAATATAGGTCATAGGTGGGTAATATAGAGGCAACACCTTTGTGAAAAGGCGGTCACCTCTTTGAATCAGAGACCATAGAGGCGATGCCTCTTCGAATAGGCAATCGCCTCTTTGGCCCCGACAGATGATGCCTGGGCTGAAAAGGCTTGGGCTTCATGGTCTTGGGCTTGGATATAGGGGCATTGAGTTTGGTTTTAAGTGCTTTGGGCTAGGCTTTAGGGTTTTTGGGTTTGAATTTGGAGTATTGGCCCTTTGAGTCCATTCTAAAGGAGTTTCAGGCTTCCCTTGCATTCAAAAATCTATAGTTTCTCATCATTGGCTTTCATTATAGGCCTCAAATTGAGGGGTGTCCACAGTATGCCCTCTTTGATTTTTCAAAAACTAAATTTTTAAAATCAATTTTTTGAAAAAGCAATATGCATAACAAAACAGTAAACAACAAAAACAACGTACCTAACCTCCGAGCTTTACTCGCATTGTCAGCCTTGGGAATTCAAACCTGAGAGGTTAAAGTTTGAAACTTACTGAAGTATCTTAAAATGTGACCGTGATCCTCTAGTTTTCCTGGTCCGATCAATCACTCATTATAGTTGAATGTGAATCTCAACCCTTTTTAAAATGAGAAATCACTCACTAGAGAAAATGAAAAAGTGATTGTGATACTCGGGTTTTGCTGGCTCGATCAGTCGCTCATTAATATTTGAAATGTGTGTCTTGGATCTTTCTGGCCCAAGAAGTCACTCAGTAAATAAATGGAGAAAATGTGACCGTGATCCTCGGGTTTTTCTTGCCCGATCAGCCACTCATTAATATTTGAGGTGTGAGTCTCGGATCTTTCTGGCCTGAGAAGTCACTCAGTAAAAAAATGGAGAAAATGTGACTGTGATCCTCAGGTTTTCCTGGCCCAATCAGCCACTCATTAATATTTGAGGTGTGATTCTCAAGCCTTTCTAACGCGGGAAGTCACTCAGTAGAGATAATGGAAATATGACTGTGATCCTCGGATTTTTCTAGCCTGATAAGCCACTTATTAATATTTGAGGAGTGATTCTTAAGCCTTTCCGACGTGAGAAGCCACTCAGTAGAGATAGAGAAAATGTGACCATGATCCTCGAATTTTTCTGGCCCGATCAGCCACTCATTAATATTTGAGGCATGATTCTCAAGCCTTTTTGACGTGAGAAATCACTCAGTAAAGATAATGGAAATGTGACCATGATCCTCAGATTTTTCTGGCCCGATCAGCCACTCATTAATATTTGAGGTATGATTCTCGAGCCTTTTTGATGTGAGAACTCACTCAGTAGAGATAATGGAAATGTGACCATTATCCTCGGGTTTTTTTTGGCCCGATTACCACTCATTAATATTTGAAATGTGATTCTTGGGTCTTTCTGACTCAAGAAGTCACTCAGTAAAAAGAAATAGAAATATGACGATAATCCTCAAGTTTTCTTGGCTCGATCAGCTACCCATTGATATTTAAGGCATGAGTCTCGGGTCTTTCTGGTCAAAGAAGTCACTCAATAGAGAAATGGAGAAAACGTGACTGTGATCCTTAAATTTTTCTGGCCCGATCAACCACTTATTAATAGTTGAGGTGTGATTCTTGAGCCTTTCTAATGCGAGAAGTCACTCAGTAGAGATGATGGAAATGTGACTATGATCCTCAAGTTTTCCTGGCTCGATTAGCCACTCATTATAGTTTGTCATGATTTTTAAGCCTTTCTAACCTGAAATGTCACTCAATAAACATAACTATGCTCCTTAGGTTTTTCTGGCCCGGTCAGTTACTCATTATAGTTTGAATGTGAACCTCAAGCCTTTTTGACCCAAAACTTCACTCAGTAAAAGAAGATGCACTTCAGGGATACAACCCAACTAGCCATTCCTTACAACGCACACTTTAGAGATACAACCTGACCAGATGCTTTTGAATAAAAGAATGTACTTTAGGGATACAACCCAACCGAACATTCCTTGCTATGCGCACTTTGGGGATATAACCCGACCAGGCGCTCTTGAATAAAAGAATGCACTTCAGGGATATAACTCAACCATACAGTCAAACAATGTGAATCCCAAGAATTTTATTCCTGAGAAGTCACTCATAAATATGAATCCTGAGAATTTCATTCATGAGAAGTCACTCATAAAATTTATGTCATCAACCTCGAGGGCGTCAAGCAGGAATAGATAATAAGTGTTATATAGCCTCAGAGGCATCGGGCTAAGACAAACAACAAGTGTCGTATAGCCTCGAAGGCATCAGCCAAGAACAAACAATAAGCGTTATATAGCCTCAGAGGCATCAGGCAAGAACAAATAAGAAGTAGCATATAGCCTCAGAGGCATCAAGCAAGAACAAACAACAAGTGTCGTATAGCATCAGAGGCATTAGACAAAGACATAAAATAAGTGCCATATAGCCTCTGAGGTGTTAGGTGAAGATAAACAACAAGTGCCACATAACCTCGGAGGCATCAGGCAAAGACAAACAACAAGTACCGTATAGCCTCAAAGGCGTCAGCCAAGAACAGACAACAAGTGTCGTATAGCCTTGAAGGCGTCAAGCGACAACAAATAACAAGTACCGTATAGCCTCAAAGGCATCAGGCAAGAACAAACAACAAGTGTCATATTGCCTTGGAGGCATCAGGCGAAGAAAAAAAATAAGTGCCATTTAGCCTCGGAGGTGTCAAGCGAGGATAAACAATAAGTGTCATATAGTCTCAGGGGCATCAGGCAAGAATAAATAACAAGTGCCATATAGCCTCAAAGGCATTAGGCGAAAATAAACAAGAAGTGCCATATAGCCGTCGGGGGCGTCAGGCGAAGATAACCAAAACAAGCCATATAGCCTCTAGGGCGTCAGGTAGGAATAAATAACACAAGCCATGTGGCCTTTAGGGCGTCAGGCAAAGATAAACAACAAGTGTCGTATAGCCTCAGAGGCATCAAGCAAGAACAAATAATAAGTGTCGTATAGCCTCGAAGGCATCAGGCGAGAACAAACAACAAGTACTATATAGCCTCGGAGGCATCAAGCGAGACCAAACAACAAGTACCATATAGCCTCAGAGGCGTCAGGCAAGAATAAACAACAAGTGTCTTATAGCCTTGGAGGCATCACGCGAAGATAAACAACAAGTGTCGTATAGCCTCAGAGGCATCAGGTGAAGATAAACAACAAGTGCCATATAGCCTTGGATGCATCAGGCAAGAATAAACAATAAGTGCCATATAGCCTTAGGGGCGTCAAGCGGAAACAAATAAGAAGTGCCATATAGTCGTCCGGGGTGTCAAGCGAAGATAACCAAAATAAGCCATATAGCCTCCCAATCGTTAGGCAGGAACAAGCAACACAAGCCATGTAGCCTTTGGGGCATCAGGAAAAATTAAACAATATAAAGACAATCAAAATGCACTATATTTCCTCTGGGGCATTTGGTAGGAATAAACAACAAGCGCCATATAGCCTCAAGGGCGTCAGGCAGGAATTGAACAAAACAAGCCATGTAGCCTCTGAGGCGTCCGACAAAGATAATGGTAGCTAGTCTACATCATATGCACTGGAGCTAGCTTATTCTTGAGAATACACATTCACAAAGTTCATAGTTGATGTATGCATGATCATGATCTTTGAAAGCTTTTGAAAATGATTTGACAACACAATCTCGTGTGTACTATTTATGAAAGACATGCATTATTCTAATGCCAACATATATGAAATGTCAAAATAATTCTTGCAAAAATTTCATGTATGCATGAGGTAAGAGAAATAGGAAATCTCAAACGATTTAGCCAAATGCCTTTTCTGTTTTAGGCTAATATTTGGGAACTGGTCTTCATTATATTAAAGAATCCAAATTTAAAAATTAAGTCTGTCAAAGATTGTCGTTGAGACTGACATATCCAAATGGAAAAGAAATTAAGACCCCCTCTCATGATCAAATTGGATTGATAACAACAAATGCCCCTAGCTTAGTTGCCTCCTTAGAATACTTTATTATCGTAGGACAATAGTGTTTGACCCTTAGCATGCCCCCCAGTTTCTGTCTTAAAATTTGCCCCTGGTTGAAGAATTAACAGGCTCTCTCATCACAAAGTAGATTCTTATAAGCTCTCAAATTGCTCTTCTCATAATAAAAGTACAACCGATTTTATTTTATATTCCCTATTTTGCCTAGGTCACTCCCTTTTTAGGAGTTTTTAATCCTAGCTGGGTCTTTTATTTTTTTCTCTTTTTATTTTTCCTCTTTTGCCTAGGTCGCTCCCTTTCTGGGAGTTTTTGAACCTAGCTGGGTGGTTGTAAATCCATATAATGATTGACTACTGTCTTGTCCACTTCGGCCATTGATCACTTGATGCTCTTACTGCTAATTATCGGACGTTGATGTCATACTCATAATGTTGATTGCTGCACAACTTGTAAGAAAGTCCATGTCTGACACTTCATATGCTAACATATGTCAATTGTGCCCATTTTAAATGGCTAGTCTTTCATTATAACCATGCATGCTACATTATACTTGTTATTGATCAACCTTTTGTGGGTTTTCTGACCAACTATTTTTTAGCTCAGATTGGGTAGAAAATTTTTTATTTGGATTTTAAGATTAGTACTACTAGCACTAATTTGTGAAGATGGGCGTTGAAAGATAATTATAAAAAAGGGCCACACAGGATTGACTTTTCAAATATAGAGGGCATAAACGAAAACTTTTTCTTTTTCTTCTTTTCCTTCATTTTCTTTTATTTCTTCATTTTCTTTTCTTTTCTTTTATGTTTTGTTTTTCTTTCGGGCACTTTCAACCTTAGTTTATCCTAAAATGAATTCACCATATTCAAAAAAAAAAAAAAAACTGAAAAAAAAAGATATGGAGAGCATAAGCGAAAACTTTTTCTTTTTCTTCGTTTCCTTCATTTTTCTTTTCTTTTATGGAGTTTGAGGAATGAAAAAAGGACAAAGTTAGAAAGTGCCATTTTTTGGAATTTGAGGAATAAAAAAGAAGAGAAAGTTAGAAAGTGACAATAGAATTACTTTTCAAGATTTTGAGGAACATAAAAGAAGATGAAAATTGTTAAAAAAAAAGATGAAAAGAAAAGGGAATTGATTAAGTGACCTTTGGGTTGCTCTATTATGTGAGTGGAGAAAAAACTAAATTAAAAGCTTAAAATGTGTTGAAATTTTAGCAAGTCACGTGCCAAAATTTTAGAGTATCACTTTTTTTTTTAACAGAAAAATTGTAAATATCACTTGTACAGCTTAGCTTTATATATTTACGTAGATAGATATAGATAATAATAATAATAATAAGATAAAGACTGATGTGGCTATATTAATGGTTAAATGCATAGACCAAAAGCTCCGATTAATAGGTCCCAAAAAGTTAACGTGGGACTAAAGTATGAATTTAAAAGTAAAAATTTGACTTTTGTGGGCCATATCATAATTGTCAATAATAAAAGACCTCACAACAATACTTTTACACATAATAACACCAAAATCACCTTAACTTGGACTGAGGAACCAATAACAACTCTGTGTTTATTCTGTTTTATTAGTTTATGCCCAACAGAAGGTTTGATCCAGTACCCCCAACAGAATGTCAGTCGTCTTTTTTAGTGTCCGAGAATTCAGTCTGTTGTACTAGTTTCTTTGCCTAACAAAAGGTTTTCATCCACTACCCCAACAAAATGTGAGTCATCTTCTTCAATGATGGAGAAATCAGTTGCTGAGAGTTGGTAGTCTTCTTCTCTGTCGGAGAAATTAGATGCTGAGAAGAATTCATCTTGCTCTGCCAAAATTTCTTCCTCTTCACTGTCACAGCTGTCATCATGGTTTTGATATAGATACAACTTTTCTTTGACCTGGTCTAAATCTTGTATATTTTCCTCAAATATCACACGAATTCCACACCTCTTAATGCCACGACATTCAAGTAGCACCTTTCTCTTCTAGATCAAAATTGTCATTGTCATAGAAGAAGATGCAAAGGGGTTACTTTGCCGGCTTTAAATTTATAGAAGGTTCGACAATACGAAAAATGCTAGAGGTAATCTTATCTCCCCTCTTGAATTCACAGAAAAAATTGGTTCATCTTCCGTACTTTCATATATAACTGCGCATAAAGCAAAACCTGCAATGTTCCTCCATTTTGTATTTTCAAGTAGCGGTATCCTAACGTTGGAGAGATTCTTAATCTGATGGTTGAACCAAACAGGAATTTCGGTTCCAGGAAATTCAATGCTGAACCCGGTGAAAGATATCCTATAAGATTTCTGTACAAAAAAAAAAGTTTAGTTTACAGACATTCGTTGATGTAAATTAGGAAGAAAGGTTGGTATTTTTATGTAAATTATCTAAAACGCGTTTGAACTTACCCCTCTTTGTAGCCACTGTCGATAATCCAGATAAGAAAAGGGTGGAGGCCATTTTCAAGATTTGAAGCAACTTGAGGCTCTTGAGGACGCGTCTTCTGAGAGTGTTGTATGATGTGTAATGCGAAGTGACTTTGATAAGGACTATGAAAGAGAACTAGTTTTAAGGTTTGAGCTTTGTACTAATTTTGTACGTTTAACGGCAAAACCATTCTGAGACCCCTAAACTTATCGGCTTTTTAGCTTCAGACCCCTAAAGTTTATTTTTATATATTTAGACCCTTAAACTCCATAAATTTAAAATTTTAAACTCTTTTATCACTTTTTTAACACAAATTATTTCCTTGTGGTCCCTAAAGTTTTTATGTTTCTAAAATTCATACTATTTTTTACTTTTTAATACTTATATCATTTTTAAAATTTTTTCACCGATAAAAAATAAATTTACTTATTTTAATTTCTAATATTTTAAATTATTATATACATATTTAAATAATTTTAAATTTTAAAAATAAACAAAAAAGTTAATGCTACGATAAAAAATTTGTAATAATACTACTATTTTCACAATATTTTAAATTATTGTGAATAAATTTTTATAATATAATTTTTTTTCTTGTACCAAAAAAGCATGATAAAAAAAATGAAGGTTAAGATAATGGTTATAAAAAGTTTTAGTTTGTTGGAAAATCTATCATCATTTTTTAGTGATGTACAGACATGTATTAGTATCCACTATTTATAAAAGTTATATTATAAAACATTATTCACAACAATTTAATTAAAATTTTGTACAAAAAACTAAAAATGTATTAAAAATATAAAATTTAAATTTTGAAGAATTATTAAATATTTTTTATCATAATCTCTTTTAATTATGGTGTTCTTTTTCATCATAATATTTTATTTTGAAAAGCAGTAGTTTTATTATAATTTTTTTATCTTAACATTAACTTGTTTATTTATTTTTAAAATTTAAAATTATTTAAAAGTGTATATAAATTTATGTTTTAATTTAAAATATTAAAAATTAAAATAAGTAAATTTATTTGTTACCAGTGAAAAAATTTTAAAAGTGATATAAGTGTTAAAAGGTAAAAAATGGTATGAATGTTAAAAATATAAAATTTTAGGGACCAAAAGAAAAATAATTTTTGTTTAAAACAAATCATAGGGTATAAAATTTCAAACCGTTAAGTTCGAGAATCTAGATATATAAAATAAAATTTTAAGAGCCTAAAACCAAAAAACTAATAAATTTAAGAGTTTCAAAATGAGTTTTGCCTACGTTTAACTGCCTAGCATAAACATGTATACATGGTCATAGTAGAGACAGGATGGTGGATTTGGTCTAGCCTCCTTTATGTTGCTTTTTTATTTTTTTTCATTTTAATCTCTATAATAAATGGTAATGGTTGGCTCAATTAAGGTCTGAACTGGCCGCCTAGCTCAAAAAAAAAAAACATTTTGATAATCATAAAATTTTTTGATTAATTTAAATTTTGAGACGCGTCTTCTCAGAGTGTTGCATGATGTGAAATGTGAAGTGACTTTGATAAGGACCATGAAAGAGCAGTAGTGTTAAGGTTTCAGTTTTGTATTAATTTCGTACGTTTAACTGCCCAGCATAAACATGTACACATGGTCATAGTAGAGACAGGATGCTGGATTTGGTCTAGCCTCCTACATTTTTTTTTTTTTACCAGATAGCCTCCTTCATTTTGCTTCTTTGTTTTTCATTTTAATCTCTATAATAAATGACAATGGTTGGCTCAATGATGGCATGCACTGGCCCCTGCTAAAAAAAAAAAAAAATCACGTCAAAGAGTCAGTAGATTGGTGCAAAAGCATATTTTTCCCACCAAACGTCCTCTGCAGAAAGAGTCATCAGCTTTGAATTATAGACCAGTCAAAATCAAAATCAAAGCGAGCATTGAATTCAATTCAATGCATTAAGTAAGACATTCACACCCTTGTAGTCAAGTTTTATCTAAAATTCATTTGGTTGACTCCAATTCAAATTAAGCATACTACATTTTTATACAACGCAAGTCTTATGAAAGATTTCATTATACGTACACGCAGGTCTTTTTTCCTTGCAGTAAAAATTATATTGCTATATGACGTCTTCCTATTTCAATCAAATAATCAATTCAATTGCAAGCACTATATAATTATACATTAATTAAGCTAATGACCAATATGTATATGATGTTTTGAAGGTGACCCGAGATCATATTTAGGCAATTCAATTATTTTCTTAAAATAAAAGTCTAGCAAAATCGGAAATAATATTTGTAAAAGTATTATATACAATTCAATAAAAAAATAGAACAATACAAGCATTTTTTATGATGTCTCTAATATCTGCTAGCCAATTGGAACCTAACTATTTTGGAGTTGAAGCTGCCGGATGGATCTTATTAGAGAGCAAAATTGCAATCCATACTCTGAATTGAGCAAGCAAGCAGCATCTAATGTTGGTTCTTAATGTTTCCTATGCCCTCATGAGTCTAAGCATTGGATCAGGAGTCATTTTCAATCTCTTGGACTGCGATTTATTTCCACAGTTGCCACCACTTCCGTTTTTGGTTTTCCAGCTTCTACTATCACTACTATAATCATCATAGCTTCTCTTGCATTTATCAGAATCCATATGGATGGGAGGAACCAAATCCTCAGAATGTCTGTGGCATTGGATTAGCTCATCAACATGATCATATACCATACGAAATCCACAGTACTTCACCTTTAAATTACCATTTGAGAAAAATGACATCTTCAGGTTTTCACATGCTTCCCACCTATCTACACAATTCAAAGAGCTCCGTGGTATGAAACTGAACCAAATTTTTCCTGACAGGATGTTCTTGTCTCCAGGAATTTCCACAGAAGGGCGGCCGAGAAACTGAAGTTGATCTGGCATTGTCTGAGCATGTATATCACAGAAAAGAGTACAACTCTCTGATAATGGAAGCTCATTAATGGCTTCAAAAACAACACAAATTGCAAATCCCATCCACCTGTCACTGAGCCAATGTTGAGGTAGCTGCAACTCTAATGAAGAACCAGTACTCTGATGGTTGAACCATGCAGGAACTTCATTTCCAGCTAAGCACATTGATACGTGAGAGCTTGGGTTAAACAATCCCTGCATTAAGAATAAAAAAAAAGTTAAGCAAAGAACAATGATGAAAGCAAATACAAAAAAAGTTGTGTGATGCGGGTGTGGAGAGTGACCTGAGAGCTGTGCTTTAGCAGGAAATGCGAGTAGCTTGTAATCCTTTCAAATGCTGAGCAGTTTTTGCCTTGAATCTCCGTCAAGCGTATGCTATTCACGAAAGTTAATTCTGAAGCTTTCAAAATTTCCACGCTTAGACTTACAACAGTTGATGTAAGATCTGGGAATGACTGAAGCCTCTCACAATTTGCAAACCACAGGTTTTCCAGTTTGTAATGTGTAGTTATGATTTTAGGTGGTAAAGTTTCCATGGAAGAGCAACCATCCATACTAAGGTATACAATACCAGATGGAAGATTCGGCATTGACTGCAGCTTCTTGCAATTCGCAAATCGAAGATCTTTGAGTTTAGAAAGCTTGCTAATGGTTGTAGGTATGCTAACAAATTGATTCCCACTTAGATTTAAAGTTTGCAAGGATCTGAAGCAGCTCATATCATTAGGAAGTGCACCTTCTGTCAGATTGCAGTAACTTAAGTCTAATGATCTCAGAAAGCACAGAACTGAAACAGGAGGCAGCAAATCCATCAGATTAAGATTTTTCCTTGGCAACAACCATGAAGGCAGAAAGTAATCCCACGGTTTGGTCGATGCAAGTTGTTTTAACATAAGTTGTCTAGCAGAAATTCCACCAATGTGTAGCTTCTCGAAAGAATTTACATCCCATAATCTTTCAGGCAATTTTTCAAGCTTTGAACAGCCATGCAAAATCAGGGTCTTAAGAGACTTCAAATCACATATGCTGCTTGGAATCCTGGCAAGACCTTTACAATTCTTCAAACTCAAGGACACGAGCCTTTTCAAAGCTCCAATTGATTGGTGCACCTCACATAGTCTAGTGCAACCTTCAAGATTCAGCCGTTCAAGGTTTGGTACCGATCCGAAATCCATAGTCTTGATTAAGTTAACCGAGTAACTCAGATCAATCCTTTTCAACATCTTTAGAGGCTGTGGAAACATATAGAACATGTCAGTCTAAGATATTACTGAAGTCGAAAATTGTGCATCAATGAACTTAACCATGAATTCAAAGTGACCATAAAAAAAAATAAAAGTGATCATAAAAAAAAATAAACATACTTTCATTCCTTTCCAGAATTGTTCAATTCTGCTTGATTGCAAGTGCAGCTCAACAAGCTTATCTGGCTGAAATGTGGTTGGCAGAGATTTGAAAGGATATCCCTTCCAATCGAGATACCTCAGTTCATTTGAAAGATAATCAAGGCTGTCGGACAGCTGCAAATGTTGAAGTTTCAGCAATCTCAGCTTTGTCATCTTCGCAAAAGCTTTAGCACTCAGAGGTTCATCTTGTAATTGCTGACATGAGTCCAGAACAATGCCTTCAACATGTTCTGTTCCCTGAACATCAAAAAAGCAATGATATACAATTAATGATTCCGAAAACACCTTGAAGCCATTCAAAAACTGTTATATTTTGTTAAAGTATACCATATTATTCGACAGGACATGATAGACATCCTTATACAGCCACAATCTGCTTCTCTTTCCAGGTTCTTCGTAGCAGGATCTTCGACAAATTTCTCTGCCCATTTCTTGAAGCAAATCATGCATCCATATTCTGTCA
>CATIWM010347514.1:0-33790 GCA_949671775.1 Mallotus repandus | reverse complement strand
ATCCTGAGAAACCATCCATAAAGGAGTACATAGCACTTGCGGCCGCACTATCGACTAGAATGTCGATATACGATAAAGGAAAATTATCCTTCAGGCAGGCTTTGTTCAAATCTCGATAATCCACACACATTCTGACCCTCCAGTCCTTTTTGGGAACTGGTACTATGTTAGCTAGCCATTGGGTATCATCCACCACCTCCAAGAACTTAACTTTCAGCTGCTTCTCTACTTCTTCTTTGATCATAATAGCCCATTCTAGCCGTAATCTTCTCTTCTTTTGATTTACTAGCGTAATATGAGGATATATAGGGATTTTGTATTCTGCAATTTTCCTATCAATTTCGGCCATATCCTTGTAACTCCAAGCAAATACTTTTTGTCTTTTCCTTAATATTTCTTCCATTTTTATTCTCTTACCAGGAGTTAAATTAGAAGCAATGAGTATATTCTTAGGATTGTCACATGTACCTAAATTAAATGATTCAGTTTGGACTAAATTAATGTCAAACATATGTATGAAGTGATCATCACAAACATAATAACTATTAGGAAACACATCACATAAGTAGGCAAAGTCAGATTCTATTGCATTAACCTTAGAAAAGAAAACATCATCAGTATTAAACATGTTGGAAAAAGAAATGTCAAGATCATCATAGAAGACATCTATGATGGAATTAAAAATAAAAGATTCAAAATCATACTCCTCCTTCTGATCCCCAACATCCTTCAGCTTTGCCGCGTGGATGTCCTTTTCTGGTTCAAAATTCTATACCAGTTCCTCCACCATAGGTTCCTTGGCAATTGATTCTTAGATCCCAACCATATGCTCAGCTAAGATTTCAAATATAGGGACCATCTTTTTGGCTATCATTAACGATTTGGGGTTGCCAGCATAGCCTTCTTCCACAAAGGTTTCCTATAGTAGTTTCCACTTAGGCTCGGCTCCATCTTTGTTCTTCCTAGACGCAGCCCCATCATCATTTCTTTCCTCAAAAGCATCATCACCCTGGTATCCTACTCCATATTTCAGAATCAGAGTCTTCAGCTCAAAGAACCTTGGGAGGCCTTGTTGGTTCTTTCCTAGCCCTATACCAGGCATGAAGTTCATGCTTTTCATCATACTCATGATCTTTGGATTCAGCTCATCCTCATAGATCACACAAACCTTGAAGCTTAGACTAACTAAAATCTCATTCGGAGCTAGCTTTAGAGTGGCCACTGCAACTTTAGTTTCTACTGTTATAGTAACCACTTTCCCTTCATGTGAGAACTTGATCTTCTGGTGCAAAGTTGATGGTACTCCTCCTAAAGGATGGAACCATAACCTCCCCAACAATACAGCAAAAGTGATTGGGATGTTAATCACATGTAAGTTGACCTAAACCTCTATAGGTCCTGTCTTGATTAGAGCTTTAAAGGTCTCTTCAACTGGCCTCTTGGTGTCATCACAGGCCTTGATGAGTACTTCAGATGGCTTTAAGTCAGCCATCGTCAATCCTAGCTTTGGCAAAATCTTAAGAGGACACACATTGCTTGTGAATCCGTTGTCCACCAACACACAATAAGTTAATTTCCCCTTCACTTCGGCTTTGATGAACAAGGCTTTACTGTGATCTCTACCCTCTAATGGCAGATCATCATCTGTAAACACAATTACCCCATGAGGGCTCTCTGTAAATGAATCTACCATCTTTGTGATCAAGAGCCATATCCAGTGCCTCCCGATGGGCTTTAGAGTGCATAAGCAACTCTTAAACACTAGCAAGAGTTTTCTAATCTCTCTCACCATCAATAGCTTTCTCGTTCTGCTTTGTTTCATAATCTTTTTTCTCCTTCTTCACTTCTTCATCTAAACCCATCTTCTCTTTTCCTAGCTTATCAGATTTTGCTTGTTCCTTCTTTTTCTGGACCCTTCTAACTGTCTGAGTCTTCTTCTTCTTGTCACCTTTTTATAGATCAATCTGACCTCCTTCTTCATCATCGGAGCTCGAAATATCTAAAACATTTACATTGAACTCCATAGGCTACTCATTTGGATTCAGGTTTTGGTGGTGTGGGTGTGGCATCGATGAAGGAATTAAGGACTTGTTCCTCTATCAAGCCGGTGTTTATTACTAGGATTAGTGAATTTGATGGTGGTACATTGTGGTAGTTGGGCAAAGGGTTGTTTCTGGTATTTGGTTTTCTGTTTTCAGGATCAGTTATCTTGTATGAATTGATTAAATCTTGAATTTTATATTTTATGCGAATGCAACCATCGGTGTCATGTCCGATCATTTGGTGATATTTGCAATAAAAATTTGGGTCGGCTTTTGGGAAAGGTGGACTATGAGGTAGAGGTCATATCAAGTTATTCTCAATGAGCTTCTCTAAGACTTTGGAAAGAGGTCTTCCCAAATTAGAAAACCTTCGGGGTTGCCCGATGAAATTGATTTGAACATTACCGTTTGGTCTGATCACACTATTAGATCCAGTCCTCTCTTTGCCTGTAGACCTGCTGCTAAAGAACTTTTTATCTTGAGCCAGGTCAGATGTTTTTTGTACCCCGAATCGGTGCAGCTCCTCAAAGTTTTGGATCCCAAGATCTTTTAATTTTCTTGAAAGTAATGGAACACAACCTTCCATCACTATTGTCAGTTGGTTAGATTCTACCAGTCTGTGCTTTTTTTGTGATAACTTTCCCCTCCATCTAGTTAAGTACTCAACAAAGGGCTCGTTGAACTTCTGCTTTTTATTCTGTAAATCTCGCAGAGACACTTCCATTTAAGCATTCTGACCATACTGTTTGATAAATGTGGCACATAATTCTTTCTAGTCGCTCTGCACATATGGTTCCAAAGTATAATACCAACGGATTAGACCACCCTCCAAAGACAGGGGGAATTGCTTAACAATTTGAGGCTTGGTCAATTCTGTTGCCTGCATATAGGTCACATACTGCTTTTAAGTGCAAGTGTATGTCATCAGTTCCAGAATACTTCTTCATATCTGGGAACTTGAACTTTCGAGGTAAAGGGTCTTTAGCTTTATCTAGATCAAAGCTAGTGTAATCCTTCGGGGCATCGATCCCTTACTCTTTCATCATCATTTGAATCTGAGCCACTGTCTTGGCGATGTCTTTGGCCCAGTCTGACTTTTCTATATTTTCTATATAATCCACCTTCTGTCGAATCATAGGTTCCACTAGTAAGGTTTCCTGATCATCTTCTATTTCTCGCCTCCTCGAATTCTCAACATTAAGATCAAATGGTGGTGGTGGAGGTGCTGGTGGTTTCTCTCTGGTTGAACTCATTATCTTTTGCATGATTGTTATGGTCTGTTCGGCCATTTCTGCCTTAAACTGTTCAGGATCGAAGCTCGGTGATGCTGTTTCTTTTGACATTCTAATTAAACGACCGGTGTTGGAGCGTGTCTAAGCGGGTGACTGATTTAGATCTATATTTACAACCACCATGGGTTAGAGATATGCATGACGTGTATGCATGATATATAGATTCACCTTAACATTTAAATAAATAAGCATATATTTTATTTACACGTAACATATAAGCTCTTCAAGCGGTATCTCCACCCTTATATCTCCCACACGCACATTCAATGGCGATTTTCTTTTCTTAGGATTGTTGGCTGGGTTTCGATTATCAATAGGGGACATAAAAATCGACGTATATAGAAGAACTCTCAAAATAAGGCAAACAAGTAGCAATTCTTTTGAATAAAACCAAAGTCCATTTTAATGGGCCATAGTGGGCATGACAGGCCCAACTTGGCATAGTCCATTAGTTATGGGCTTGGGTTTTATTACAAGGATTACTATATGGCATAAATCACACACACTTGGAAAAATCTTAATGGAAGTTGCTAGGTCATTATATGAGCTGAGTCAAGGGTAAAAAGCTACGACTCCTACAACTATATACTCTGTTACGTCTCCCCACTTATCGGTCCGTATGACGTGGGTAGGTACCTACTGTGAGTGACAATAATTGAATACTTCACCACCAAGTTTGAGTGAAATACAAGTAGTGAAGCAAAGACTATTATCAGGTTATTTGGGACTGGTGTGCATATTGTGTGCAAATGTGTAGTGGATGCAAGAAATGTAAATGAAATAAAGAAATAATCAAAGATAATAAATTACAAAACACTGGAATAAGTTTCTCTATCCCCAGTGGAGTCGTCATTGTAGGCGGCGTGCACCCAAGTGTTTAGCGACCATGATACTGTGCAAGCTCAAGGCATACTAGGAAGTACATAATGGGCTTGGGGCCCAAAATGGAGATGGATTCGCCACTCGGATAAAAGTGGGGACACACTATACAATAACTGGATTCCACGGAGGTTCCCAGAAGCCGTCATCAGAGATCGGGTTCAGAAACTGGGTATGGGCCTTTAAATGAACACCTAACCTTATGGTTGGCCTCCGTGTGTGTTTTGTATTTTATTACCTTTGATTATTGAATTATTTCCTTGATATTTGTTGATTGCAATCATTTATGATTTTTACTTTAGTTCAAGTTCGCACATTAATTCCATTGGCATGCTTATTATCTCAATATTTAAGGTAAGTAATAGTGAATTTACAATCATACATTCAAAACGAATAGGGAAAGGATTAAGGATTACAACATTTTATACAATTACAACGATAATGAATTCAAATAAAACCTCTTAAGAACTAATTAATACACTAACTACTTAGTGATTAAAAATCACCGAGAAATCCCTACAACAAACAATGGTTACTTTCATCTCAAGATAACATTTTATTTACAAAAGAAATTGAATTCCATTTGCATAAAATAGGCATGAATATTCATCTATACATAGATTGATTACTTGAACATACCCAAATATCATGGCAATCTCATGTAATATTGAAGATACAAAACAATAGAGACGTATCAAAAACCAAAAATAAACCAAAAGGATACCAAAAATGAAGCAGACTTGTGCAGGACTCTAGCGGGGGGGCGATCGCCTCTTCAAAGAGGCATCGCCTCCTAACTAAGAGGCGATTTCAAATTGCCATATCAAAAAGAGATGATGTCTCATTAAAGAGACGTCGCCACTTTAATAAGAACACATAATTTTACATCTTTCTTAATTCCTAAGCAATTCAAGCATACATGCAAATATGTATAAACCAGTAACTCAAAACTTAATAATTCACATGTTCAGGTCATCTACATGATATCAAGCAAGAAATAAACACAAAACAGGTACAAAAATCAAGAGTTTGATGTTTTTTATAGAAAATGAGCAACTTAAAGCTTGAAAACAAGGATTCTCACTGATTTAGACGAGTTTGATGCTCCTAACTTAGCCCTCAAAGCTTAGTTTGCTTGGTTTATATGTATTGAGTGCAAGAATTTTCCTCTCCTTCAAAGAAATGGACTTCTTGAACTAGAAAACCTTTATTTTCTTCCCTCATTTTCTCCTCTTCCTCACTTTTCTTCCTTGTCTTTTAAAAATTTTTTCTTCTTCTCCTTCTTTTTTTTTTTTTTTCTGATAATGGCCAATCTCTTTTTTTTTCAGTTAAAAAAAATCCCCTACTTAAGTCTCTAACCCCTCACTTTTAATTCCCAAAAAATCAAGGTTAAGATAAAAAAAACCATCATTTCCCTCCATTTCACTAGATTTTCTTGCCTTTTCCTGCCCCAAAAGTCTTATTTTACGTCCAAAATCTCTAGGTGTGCGATATGGTGGGTCATTCTCTACTTAATGAAGCCATTAATGGCATTAAATGCATGTAGAGGTCATTTACACAGAGGCGCCATCTCAGCGATGTCCAGGGTGAAGAGGCGTCACCTAAGAGGCGATCGCCTCTTCACCCAGGCTTGGCCTAGAAAGACTTGGGTCTGGGCCTAAAGGCTTAGTCCTAAGGTTTCAGGGTTGATTCTAGGGTTTCAGGCTTGATTCTAGGGTTTTTGGCTTGATTTTAGAGTTTCGAGCTCTCAGGTCCATTTTAGAGAAGATTTTGAGTCCCTCTTGCACTCAAAATTTATACTATCTCATTATTGAACTTTCATTATGGGCAGATCAAATTGAGGGTGTCTATAATAATATGGACTAATTTGTTAAAATAAATAAAATATAAGGATTTTTTTCTAAATATCTAAAAGGTCTTTTGTTTACCTATCAAAATAGGGGGCAAATGAAATTGCCATGGCTATTTGACCATTATTAGATAGTTTAGTGACTAAATTGCCCAAAATGCAATAAAATGGCTAATTTGGTCTTTGTCAAAAAGTTCAAAGGAGAAATTGACACTTATTCCCAACATTTATAACATATAAATATTTAATTATAATAATTTAAAATATATATCATATTTATCCATAGTTATTTGTTCAAATAGTAAAAAGTTTAAATTTTTTTATTGAAGTTTTATATTCGAGTCTATAATAAATACAATAGCAAAGATAAAAAGAATAAAAGATATGATCATAAATGGGTTGTGCGCAGGTTCCCTGTCCTAATAAAAAGAATAAAGTACTTTTGACCAAAAAAAATTCAAAAGAATAACATAGTTTGATTTGAGCAAGCACAAATGTTTTTGTAATTGTTGGGAGGTTCCAACTTTTTTTTTAAAATATAGGTTCCAATTCCTTCTTGCCCAAGGGACGATGCTTTGGCTTGGTGTTTTGAGAAGAATGGTTCATTTTCTGTCAGAACTGCCTACCGTTTTGCTGTTTCTCCTCTTCATATTGAGAACGGCAATAACGTGGGGAGTTGGAAATCTGTCTGGAACTGTGACGTTCCCCTGAAGGTAAAGATCTTTATTTGGCGTTTGATTTCTGGTACCTTGCCCTGTAAGCTGCTGCTCTCTCGTCGTGGCTTGGATGTGGACTTGCTCTATCCTGTTTGTGGTAATTTTGATGAATCTTAAACCAATTTGTTGAATGTTGCCTTGCTACTCAGTGCTGGAATGCTATAGGTCTGAATCTTGGCTCGTCTGTGAATGTTAGTTTGGCTGATTTGGTTCTGAACTTTATGCGTGTTGGGGCTGCTTCTGATATTGAGAAGTTGGTGATGCTTTTGTGGTCGTTGTAGTTTAATCGCAATCAAGCAGTTTGGGAAGGCAAGGTTCTAACTCCTATTGCCGTTATGAAGACTGCTGAAAGTTCTCTGTCACAGTGGCATCATGTGCAAGAGCTTCAACGCCGTGACTTCTCCAATGCAGGTTCAGCTACTGCTCCTAATCCTTTGGTTTGTTCTTGGACGAAACCAGATGTTACTTTTGTAAAAGTTAACACAGACGCTGCTATGTTTGAGAGTTCGAATTGTTTTGGTATTGCGTGGGTTGTGAGAGATCATTTCGGAAATTATTTAGCTGCTGCTGCACAATCTTTCCCTGGTATGGTTGATTTTGATATCGCAGAAGCTTTAGCAATCTGTGAAGCTCTTTCCTTGATCAAAACGCAACGCTGGTCTTATGCAGTCTTGGAGAGTGATTCGAAGACAGTTATTCAGACTATCAACTCTTCATCTCTGGGTCTTTCAGCTCTTGGGACTGTTATTAATGATATACGTATTCAAAATCTGATGTTCCCTTCATTAGATTTTGTTTTGTTAAGAGGTCTGCGAATCAGGTAGCTAACGCTTTAGCGAAGGCTTCTGATTCTTGGTCTGATCTCCAGGTTTCGTGGGATGTCCGTTGCCAGCCTATTATCCATTTGTTATCTGCTGATTTAGCTTAATGAAGTTTATCTTCTTCTCAAAAAAAAAAAAAAAAAAAAGCTCTCTTTTGTTTGTTTAGTAAAGTAAGACTGTGAAGCTCTTTTTTCATAGCTCCAATAGGAGCAGACCAAAAAAGTTAATATTTATATTTTAAAATATTTTATAGGAGAAGTTATGATTACATTATTTAAATTTTACTTGCCTCTAATTAGTCTAGTTCAATTTAAATTAGATTATAAAGACCATAAAATTTTTAAATAATTAACAACAACTCCTAATGTAACGTTTTTTGGTATTTATGCTTTAAAATTTAAATAAATAGTCCAACTTTTTCTACATGAAATTACAGAAGCAGGTTCCTCGTCTATATGGTCTAAGTTTGAAAAATTGTTATCTTCATTACTACACTAGCTGTAGACGACAATTTACTTTGACCAAGAGTCTCCTTTAACTGGTTCATGTTCTTTGACAATGCTATTGGATACAAGAGCTAGCTCATGCTCACTTTTCCAGTTACAGAATCAAAACCATCAATGGTTTTTCCACTTCTCTTTATTGTCAACTTTCCTTATTATTCCTTTGTCGATACAGTTAAAGGTGAAAATGTCTATGCTTTTTCTGATACCGGTACCACTTGGATCAACAATGACTTGAATTTTGTCAACAAAAGTACAGACTTCAATGATGGTTCTACTATTAGACCTGTTCTTCTCAATAATTTTAACCCTGCAACTTTTCCAGCTATTGGTTGTGGATTCTATGGTAATCGCAGCATGAACTCTTTCTTCTTTGTTGTCTTCGCAGTTGAAGCAACAACTGATTCCAAGATTGTGAGTTCAACTCCTCCACAGATTCTTTGGACTGCCAATAATGCGAGACCTGTCAAAGAAAATGCCAGCCTTGAGTTCAATAAGAATGGAAATCTAGTCCTGAAGGATGCCGATAGCAAGCACATTTGGTCGTCTGTTGCAAATTTGGCTTGTAGAATGCAGGTAACTAGTAATGGTACTCTTCAGCTTGTTCATGATAGTGTCTTTATGTCTGAAAATATCGATTGGCAATCTTCGGATTCCCCAACAGACACATGGCTTCCTCATCAAATATTAGTATCAGGGATGAGTCAACTATCTAGCATCTCAACTTCAAATTTCACACCAGGGCCATTTCGCTTGTATTTCAAAGATGAAACTTTGTATGCTCTTATAGAGTCTGACAATTTCCCTCGGATATACAGAGAAATTCTTTGTCGGAAGCGTGATACCAAGATATTCAAATGTGGGCTCAGTATTCTAGGAACTTCTGTGAATAAATCGGTTACGTTCGAACCTGAAATGGAAGTTTTCCAATTCTTGAGACTGGATTCCGATGGGCATTTGAGACGATACCAATGGACTAAGGGAATATTTTCACTAGTTGATGACATATTGGCTAACGAGTTGCCCAATATGGTTACCCCACAGTTTGTGGAAACTATGGTATTTGCTCAAATGGAAATGACTGCAGCTGTCCTGTTGAAAATGATGGTAATGAGAGCTATTTCAGGAAGCTGAATTCCAGTCTTGGATGTGAAGAAACAACAGCATTGTCCTGCCAATCCGCGCATCTCCACTCTTTTGTACAATTAGAGGAAGTTTCTTATTTCAGTTTCACTCCAGTTCTCAATAATACTGATATGGAAACCTGCAAACAAGCTTGATTGAAAAATTGCTCTTGCAGAGCAGCCCTTTTTCAGTACAGTTTCAATACTTCAATTGGTAATTGCTCCTTACCGTCAAAGCTTTTCTCATCGATCAGCACTCGAGGTCTTGTTTCGCATAGTTCTACTTCCTTCATAAAGGTATACAGACAATTTGCAGCTGCACCAGTTCCATCTGTGGCACCAAGTCCGTATGATTTAATTCCTATTAGACCACCAAGTAGAAGGTCAAGAAACCTTATGTTGATTTTGGCTTCAGTTTTGGGTTTTGCAATAGTTACAGTTTTCTTCATTTGGATCTGCACTCGATGCTTGAGGAAGCGAAAAGGAAGATACAATATAGATGAGGAATTGGAGAATTTATTTGTCCAAACAGCAAACCTGCCCAAAAGATTCACTTACCAAGATTTGAAGTCTGCAACGAATGATTTCCATGAAAAGCTTGGTGGAGGAGGATTTGGATCAGTCTTTGAAGGAACTTCGAGTGATGGGACTAAAGTTGCAGTAAAGCGCTTGGATCGGTTTGGCCAAGGAAGAAAAGAATTTTTAGCAGAAGTAAAGACAATGGGCAGCATCCATCATGTGAGCCTGCTAAGGCTGATAGGCTTCTGTGCTGAGAGTTCACACAAGCTTTTAGTCTATGAGTACATGAGCAATGGATCTTTAGACAAATGGGTCTTTAACACAAATCGAGAAACTGCTCTTCCATGGAGAATAAGGAAAAAAATCATCCTCAATGTTGCCAAGGGGATCACATATCTTCATGAAGACTGCAAAATGAGGATTGCGCATTTAGATATCAAACCTTAAAACATTCTTCTCGACGACCAATTTGATGCTAAGTCATCTGATTTTGGTTTGGCAAGACTGATAGACAGGAACCAGAGCCAAGTAATAACTCAAATGCGAGGAACAAGAGGTACATGGCTCCTGAATGGTTAAGCAGGAAGATAACAGAGAAGGTTTATGTTTATAGCTTTGGTATTGTGATCTTGGAAGTTGTTTGCGGAAGAAAAAATTTGGACCTTAAGCAACAAGAGGAGGATGATATATTGTTTCTGCCTATAGTGAAACAAAAGGCAGAAGAGAATCAGCTAATTGAATTGGTCGACAAGCGCAGTGAAGACATGCAACAACATGTAGAAGAAGCCGTGGAGATGATAAGAGTAGGGATTTGGTGCTTAAATAATGATCACAAAAAAAGGCCTTCAATGTCTATGGTGGTGAAGGTTTTAGAAGGTGTGATGACCATGGAACCTATGTCTGATTGTGGGTTTTTGACATCAACTACTGTGGTGGAAACTCTTGGTGAAGTTGCTGTTGTAGCTTCATGTACACAAGCAGCATCAGTCCTGTCAGGACCAAGATAGAAGAAACAAAACAAAAGGTTAATGGGATTTGCTTGCTTGTTTGCTTTTATCATCTCCAATATTAATCATGTGCTACTAGACAAATTTCTTCAATGAAATTTTTTTAAAAAAATTGGCTTGTGTGTAAAATTACATCGTTCTCACATATAAAGATGGCTCTTGTGACCAATCAGTGGTAGATCAGTTGGCCAAAGAGTTTGACTGAGTGTTCACGGTGTTGGCGTCCGGTTCGACTCCCACAAACAACATCCTTATTGAAAGAAGGTTAAGGCTTAAAGAAATACTGACCTTCGAGCGGAAATTAATTTGAATATAGTACGGGCTTAAAGATACCTCGTACCCATTCAAGATACTTAGCGTGAAAAAAAAAAAAAAAAGATAGCTCTTGTGCATTTGATGGGGCCATTGATGCTGGCATAGTGGTTTCATGCAGATTCCTTGTCATGTTAAAATATCTGACTAGATTAGTCATTGGAAATTTCCAAGTAAATGTCATTTTATTAGTTTTAGCTTACACAAATTATTAAATTGGAAGGCTTTCATCTATATTCTGTTTATTCGAGTGGATGATGGCTCATTTTGTTGAAATTTTATAATGATTCTGATATATAAATTAATAATATTAAATTATTTAACTAAAATTTACAAATATAAATATTTAATTTATTCAAAGTTAGAACCACTACATAGTGTCACCTCATTTTACTAGATCAAGTATATTATGGCTTGACGAGGATAGAGAATTTCGCGAACATACCTAAACTATTTGTAGCATGGCTCGTGTTAAGTCTTATTATTATTAATTTGGAAACTGAATCAAAACTTATTTTATGTAAATTTGTACTATTTTGTTGGTCGTTAAAATATATAATAATTTCTTTTTAAGAATATTTTGAAATATAAAATTTAAATTTTATGTTATCAATTTAAAAGGTAAAAATTGTCTTTTGTTGAACAACTTATTAATACTAAGTCATGTGACTTTCTATTAAACAAAAAAAATATATAATAGATTGATATTTACACCTGTAAAATATATTCTGGCTTGCATCCATATTGGCCTCTAAGAATGTGAAGCCAGGGATTTTTTTTAATTCATATACATACTGTAAGACATAATATATATATATATATACTTCGCAATTCTTTTTAGTTCGCCTTTTCAAGTTACAAAATAATTATTTAAATATCTGAATTGGCTAAGACTAAGACTAACAAAAACTTTTTATATCTGTCTGAATTATTTAAGTAGATATTTTGTAAGTTGAGATGAAACCATTTAAACGCCTAAAAAATATTTATAAGTTCAGCTTTCTGCTGATATATTAAGCCCATTTTAAAACATAATCTCCAATCTTGTTTTCCTTTATTCAAATGAATGAACAGATGTGCCTGGGATTCACATTTCTGTTTGGCATCATGGACGATTGCCAATTTTCCAGCAGGATGTGGATCACCCATATCTTCACTTCACTTCCTTTCAACAATGCACCAAGTTAATTTTACGTGTGTTAAATTTAATTATTAATATTTATAATATATAAATTTTAATTAGATCTAATTACAAATATATATGCCATGTTAACTCTACAGCTTTTTTTTTTTTAATATGGCATATATTTGTCATGTGAATAAATTTTTATCTTGTCCAAATTATTAGTATTTATAATTCATTTAATACTGATTAAAAATATTTTCAATAATTAATTTAATAATAATTATGCGTGAATACCTCTAATTAGTACCACTTGATCTAACAGATGTGGTTGTGCTTTGAAATTTTTCTACACGAAATTACAGTATCTGTTTCCTTTTCAATATGGTTGAAGTTTGAAAATTGTCATCTTCATCAGTCATTGCTACACTAGGTGTACACGGCAATTTACTTTGACCTAAAGTCTCCCTTAACTGGTGTTTAACTTGGTTTATGTTCTTTGAAATTCTATTAGAAACAAGAGCACTCATGCTTATTTTTTCCGGTTACAAAATCAAAACCATCAATGGGTTTCAACTGGGTTTTTGCATTTCTTTCTATTGTCAACTTCCTTTACTTTGTTGATGCAGTTGAACGTGAAAAACACTATGCTTTTGCTGTTAAAGCTACCACTTGGATCAACAATGACTTGAACTTTGTCAATACAGGCACAGACTTCAATGGTGGTTCTATTATTAGACCTGTTCTTCTCAACAATTCTAACCTTGCAGCTTTTCCTGCTACCGGTTGTGGATTCTCCGGTAATCGCAGCACGAACTCCTTCTTTGTTGTATTCGCAGTTGAAGCAACAACAGATTCCAAGATTGTGAATTCAACTCCTCCGTTGATTCTTTGGACTGCCAATGGTGAGAGTCCTGTCAAAGAAAATGCCAGCCTTGAGTTCCCCGAGCGTGGAAAACTAGTCCTGAGGGATGCTGATGGCAACTTCATCTGGGAGTCTTACACATCATCGGTGGGTGATATTATGGAAGTCGCCGGTAAGGGTATTCTTCAGATTCTTGATGATAAGGAGTATACCAATGATTCTACTGGCTATATCATGTGGAAATCTTCATTTTATACCCAACAGACACATGGCTTCCTTATCAAAGCTTATTTTCAGGGCAGAGTCTAGTGTCGAGCATCTCAACTTCAAATTTCATACCAGGGCCATTTCGCTTGTATTCCAAAGATAAAACTTTGTATGCTCTTATAGAGTCTGACAATGTCTCTAAGATATATGGAGAAATTCTTCGTCAAGGGCAGGATACCAAGAGATTCACAAGTGGGATTATTGAAACTTCAGTGAATGGCACTTGGGTTAGTTTCAAACCCGAAATGGAAGCTTTCCAAATCTTGAGATTGGATTCCGATGGGCATTTGAGAGGTTACCAATGGACTAATGGAAAATTATCAATAATTGAAGACATATTGGCTAACGAGTTTGGCCTATGTGGATATCCCACGGTTTGTGGAAACTATGGTATTTACTCAAATGGAAATGATTGCAGAAGTTGAATTCCAGTCCTGGATGCGAAGAAACAACAGCATTGTCCTGCCAATTGGCGCATCTCTTTCGTACAATTAGATGAAATTTCTTATTTTTGTTTCACTCTAATTTTCAATTATACTGATATGGAAACCTGCAAACAAGCTTGCTTGATAAATTGCTCTTGCAAAGCAGCCATTTTTCATTACAGTTTCAATACTTCAATTGGCAATTGCTCCTTACCATCAAAGCTTTTCTCATTGATCAGCACTCGAGGACTTGTTTCATACAGCTCTACTTCCTTCATAAAGGTACAAAGACAATTTTCAGCTGAACCAGTTCCATCTGTGGTAACAAGTCCATCTGATTCAGCTCCTATTAGACCATCAAGTAGAAGGTCAAGAAAAATCATGTTGCTTTTGGCTTCAATTTTGGGTCTTGCAGTAGTTATAGTATCCTTCATTTGGATCTGCGCTCGATGTTTGAGAACGCGAAAGGGAAGATACAACAATGTAGATGAGGAATGGGAGAATTTATTCGTCCAGGTAGCAAACCTGCCTAGAAGATTCACTTACCAAGACTTGAAGTCTGCAACAAATGATTTCCATGAAAAACTTGGTGGAGGAGGATTTGGATCAGTCTTTGAAGGAACTTTGAGTGATGGGACTAAAGTTGCAGTAAAGCGCTTGGATTGGTTTGGCCAAGGAAGAAAAGAATTTTTAGCAGAAGTAAAGACAATGGGCAGCATCCATCATGTGAGCCTGGTAAGGCTGATATGTTGAAGATTGCTGTTTCAGCAGCACTGATGCAACAATATGCAGCAGATATTTTATACTGATATTTTGTACTAATATTTTATTTTCTGTAATAATTTAGTTTGTGTAAAATGCTCCAGAATTGTGTAGAAGATTTGGAGAAGTTAGAGACTTTTGGAGGAGCTTATAGTTAGGCAACCAAACTTCCGTAGATTAAGGGAGTTAGTGAGCAACTGTATTAACCTTTTTTGCTGTATAAATATGTATGCTAAAGCTAATGAAATAAAGAACCTTTTCCAGCTTTATAATTTACGTCTTTCCTCTTTAAACTAAGTCCAAAATAACCAACATGATAGGCTTGTGTGCTGAGAGTTCACACAAGCTTTTAGTCTATGAGTACATGAGCAATGGATCTTTAGACAATTGGGTCTTTAACACAAATCAAGAAACTGTTCTTCCATGGAGAATAAGGAAAAAAATCATCCTCAATGTTGCCAAGGGGCTCGCATATCCTCATGAAGACTGCAAAATGAGGATTGATCATTTAGATATTAAACCTCAAAACATTCTTCTGGACGACCAATTTGATGCTAAGTTATCTGATTTTGGTTTGGCGAGACTGATAGAGAGGAACGAGAGCCAAGTAATAACTCAAATGCGAGGAACAAGAGGGTACATGGCTCCTGAATGGTTAAGCAGGAAGATAACAGAGAAGGTTGATGTGTATAGCTTTGGTATTGTGATCTTGGAGGTTGTTTGTGGAAGAAAAAATTTGGACCTTAATCAACAAAAAGAGGATGATATATTGTTTCTGCCCATAGTGAAACAAAAGGCGGAAGAGAATCAGCTGATGAAATTGGTCGACAAGTGCCGTGAAGACATGCAACAACATAC
Organism: Mallotus repandus; assembly: GCA_949671775.1. Taxonomy (NCBI): domain Eukaryota; kingdom Viridiplantae; phylum Streptophyta; class Magnoliopsida; order Malpighiales; family Euphorbiaceae; genus Mallotus; species Mallotus repandus. The sequence goes on along the minus strand of CATIWM010347514.1, from coordinate 18,426 downwards.
AGAAGAAGCTGTGGAGATGATAAGAGTTGGGATTTGGTGCTTAAATAATGATCCCAAAAAAAGGCCTTCAATGTCTATGGTGGTGAAGGTTTTAGAAGGTGTGATGACCATGGAACCGATATCTGACTATGGGTTCTTGACGTCAACTACTGCGGTGGAAACTCCTGGTGAAGTTGCAATTGTAGCTTCATGTACACAAGCAGCATCAGTCCTGTCAGGACCAAGGTAATGGAAACAAAACAAAAGGTTAGTGGAATTTGCTTGTTTGTTTGCTTCTATCATCGCCAATATTCATGTGCCACTAGACAAATTTCTTCAGTGAAAAACATTTAAAAAAGATTGGACCGAGTGACATAATTCTTGTGTAAAATTATTTATAACATGTTATGTTTTTTTTTTTGAAATAATAATATTTTGTATTGGAAATGAAAAAAAATTAAAAAAATATATATATTTAAAATATTATATTATATTGTTAAATTTATAATATAATATATATTATAGTTTTTAAAAAAAATTATAATATATATAGTTTGAAAACTTTAACTAATTCGATTCGACACGCATAGAATCACAATGGTAGTAAAAGTTTTTTACCGAGCTTTTTCACTAATTTTAACAATTATTTTTTTACAATAAATTTGAGCAATTGTTTTTTTAACAACCAAATCAAAGTGTTAAATACTAACACCATAAGATGAGAAGGTAGGAGTGGGAGGTTCGATCCTTAATTATGTCTATACTTTTTACTATTTGAACTATTCGTAAGACTAAATTTTAGCAATTATTAATAATATTATAATTTTTTTGTTTGAACTACCAATATTCAGAATCTACAAAACTCTATCTAATATGGTTTGATACGAAACAATTAATTCAACGTTACTTTATACATTAAAATTTAAATTTAAGACTTCACTTAAGTTAGGACAATTTCTGTCCATTGACAGAATGTTTTGAAAAAAAAAAGAGATGGGCCTGCGTGGATTTGAATTTAAGTCCTTAATTAGAAGGCCCAAAATAGAAACAAAAAATGTGAAACGAAAACGGCGCGTTTTAGAGCAAATGCTGTGACGTGGACGTGGTCATGTAGTTTTAAAAACGATGTCGTTTTTTGGACACTGTGCTTTGCTTTAATACTCAGATGAGATGATAGCTCTGAGCTGCCCGCACAATGAAGTCGGTGGCCATTGATCTTCAATTTCTGGTTTCGATCAGGATTAAACCCAAAAAATGCAGAATCAAATGATTGTTTGTACAGATTTAAGAATCAGGTGATTCCACTTTTAAATTCAATTTTGTGTTGAATCCATTATTCAATCAAATTGCTTGCTTTCTGATGGCATTGATTGTTGTTTTACTCGATACACTGAGATTAGTTCAGTTCTTATGATGTTATCAATGTTATTTCACTTCACATTTTTTTGAAACTGAACCACATCTTCTTGTGCAATCTCTTGTTCTAAATCATGTCTCTCAATCATCTGGTTTCATTATATTACGTGTGAATTTACACTTATTGATTGCTGTAATACATTAGCAGAATTCTTGTACAGTTTTGTTTTCGCGGATAAGATTACATACAGTCTCCAATTTGTCACCATAAATATCCTCAAATGTGTCTCCATGTTTTCTTATAATAATATTATCTTGTAAGAATCCGATTGGCATTACTACTTCTTAAACTTTGGCGTGCTTGAGTTAGTTGTGGAATGGCAGTTTTAATTTTTTATTTTTTAATGCATTAATGTTTCACATTGCACTAATTTAGTAGCATGACTGGATGAATTCAATGTTGGTAATTATTTTATTCGTTTTATTGCCGGTGTATATGTACTATAACATAGTTTTTTGCTTAACATAGTTATGTTCCGAGAAGTACAGCTATAGATGGCTTGCTTTTGATAATCATTTTCATTATGACTGTATTGCATAGTTTGTGGGTGTGGATAAGTTGAAATAGGGAATTCAAGTCAGAAGAAAATATTATTTTGGACATTAATTGGTCGAGATACTATTACAGCAAGCAGCCCAGTGTAGGATCGTTGAGTGCCTTAGAGAGTTCAAGTACAAACTGCAAGTAGTTATCACTAGGGAAATCCCATTATGTGATTTTTTAATTTAGTGTATGCTAGAATGTATATAGCAGTGACGATCAGAATTTATGGACTAATTAGTTTAAGAACCGTTAGTATTGTTTGCACATGCTAGTCTTCTTTTAGCCTCAAGTTTTGGTTTGTCAAATAGCTTCTTCGTTTTGATGAGGTATAGAGGTGGATCAGCGAGATAGATAGATGGATAGATACACAAACAGAGACGGGGAGATTGAACTAATATTTTTTTTTTTTTTTTTTACTTGTCAAATTGCAGAGAAGAGGCAAAGAGCTGGACAATCTCTTCACACCTTGGAAGTTGCATGACCTAATGTTAAGCAATGGGCACTCAAAAACAAGTAACATAAAATTGGACAGATACACATGATGCCTCTTTGTAAAAAATCCCATAAAATTTTCTCAGCATATACTCCATTCTGCATAGACTTATATTCATAGACTTATATAATGGTAGATATTTACCTGACTGCCAAAAAAAACCTTGTGAATTATCTACTCTTCAATGTCTAGCTGTCTAGCAATGTTGGACAGAGACTGGAAACACTTTTATAGTGCAGGATCTTCCATGGTGCCTGTCAATTGTGCTGTAACAGTCTGTCGAGGCATCCGCGTTTTGACTCTACTTCCAATGTGATGGTATTCTTACAAAGATGGCTCTTGTACATTTGATGGGGCCATTGATGCTGGCATTGTGGTTTCATGCAGATTCCGTGTTATGTTAAAAATCTGATTAGATTAGTCATTGGAAATATCTAAGTAAATGTCATTTTATTAGTCTTAGCTTACGCAAATTATTAAATTAGAAAGCTTTCATCTATATTCTGTTTAAAGAGTGGATGACAGCCATAATATGCATGAATATTCAAACATGGAAAGATATGACAAGAGGGAGAAAAAGGAAATGAAATAATCATTTTGCTAGAGTATTATGGCATGACGATGATAGAGAATTTCACTAGGATACCTTATCTGCTTGTAGCCTGACTTGTATTAAGTTTTATTATTATTAATTAGGAAACTGAATCAAAACTTATTCAATGTAAATTTGTCATATATGTTGGTATTAAAAGTATATGATATACTGATTTTACACCTGTATAATATGATCTTGCTTGCATCCATATTAGACTCTAAGAATATGAAGCCAGCTTTTTTTCATTCATATATATATTGTAAGACATAGTATATCTGCACTTGGCACTTCTTGTTAGTTTGCCTTTTCAACTTACAATTTAGACATCTCGATTAGATAAAACTAAGACTAATAAACACTTTCTAGAACTGTTTGTGTTGTTTAAGTAAGTATTTTGTAAGTTGAGATGAAACCATTTAGTTGCATCAATTACGTGAAAAATATTTATAAGTTCAGCTGATATATTAAGTCCATTTTAAAATATAATCTCTAATCTTGTTTTGCTGCATTCAAATGAATGAAAAGATGTGCCTTTTTATTTATCATTATCATATTATTATTTCTTTTCGGTTTCAGGGATTCACATTTCTCTTTGCCATCAAGAACAATGGCCAATTTTTCATCAGGATGTGGATCACCCGTATCTTCACTTCCTTTCAATGATGCACCAAGTTATCAGTTAGTCAGTTCTTCACTTTATTTTCTATGAAGACCATTTTTAGTTAAATCAGCTGATACTTTGTTGTCTGTTGGACTGGCATTTTTTCTTCACTTTGTTATGATATTTTTCCCTCTTATATTAATTTTTCCAATTTCAGTATATATCAAAAATCTCCAAATCTTTCCTCTGGTCCCCTTCATTAATTTACAAGATTCTTTTCGTTTCAGGATTTGGCATCCCCAAACTTGCTTCATAAGAAACTCTTACAAAGACTTGAAGATAAAGGAAACAATTCTTGGCCCTTGTTGCTTGCAGGAATTGTTGGTTTCTTGTTTCTTGCTTCTGTGAATGGAAGATTTTAAAAGAAAAAAAAGAATCGGAGGTATTTGGAATGGAAAGAAATAAATAGATAAAAGTAGAGAGTGATATCTAAAAGAAACTACTACAAATAAATTAATTTGGTATTTCTATTAGGTTTGATCAACATCATGTGATTGTTTCATATCAGCTACCATTCCTAACTAACATTGCACAAAACTGTTAAATATATATATATAATAAAAACTTAGAAGAGAAAAAGAAAATAATGAAAAGTGTGTTTGGGTTTGAATTGTGGTTCATTTCAATCATAACCTACATAGCACCAAAACTTTAATTATACAAGGTGATGGCTAATAATGGCATTCAAGATTATTTTTCTCCCCCTACCCTCTTGCCCTGAGCATTAACAATAATCAAGGTGTACGTCAACAATTAATTGACTACTTGATTGTAGGGGAAAAAAATATCATAAAAAATACAAAAGTTTAGGGTTAGCCTAGTAGTTAAGTATGTGAATTATTTTTCAAATTTTAAAAATTTAATATTTATTTTTAACATATTTTTATTTTTACCACTGAATTAAAATATCAATTACTGGAAGATAGTATCTTTAGTTAATTGATTTGTAAAAATAAATTTAATTTATGATGATCTATAATTACAATATGAAATTTTTTTGAAGTATTTTCGATTCAAAAAACAATAATGATTGCCAAGAACCATTGAATTGGAAAAAGCACCAAAGGGATAGAGGATTAATGTAAGTAAATGATTATCTAGTACAAATTTGGAGAGAGCTTAGGAAAAGCTCAAATTTATATGAGTGCAAAAAGGATAGCTTGATTGTTGGAAATTTAATTCGGTGTGACTGAGTTATTTGACAACGTAATGCGAACATTTTATCATCAATTTAAATCATTCCAATTTAAAAGGGCTAAATTTCATACATCATTTTAACATATGGATATCCAATTAAGTTTTTTTTTTTTTTAACTTCAAAATAAAGATAGAAATCGAATTTTTAACATATAAATATTTTAAAAGTAGTTATATTATTCGACTATTTAACCTTCCACGCTTATTAAGTTTTTTTAAGTTCATGTATTGTTTATATTTATATTTATTAATGAGATTATCGATATGCTTCGAAAAAATAAAATAAATAAATAAACAGAGGATTATAATATGCTTTCCATCCAACACTCTTTGCGAGTTTGTTTTGAAAGTAGTATGAAACTCTAGTACGTGCTAGTCAAACCCTAAAGGAAAAAAAAAGTTATCTTTATCAAAGGTCGATCAAAATTATACAACCCTTTCTTTCCTTAGAACAGAAAAATAACTTTTAAGAAAATTTTTTTTTCTACCTTGGTGTAAGATATGATTCCTTACCCCAACATACCTAAAGGCCATTAGTGGAAAGGTCGGTCGTCCTCATAGCCAATTAAATTTCGTTGGGTCCCAAATAATTTTAATTAGCAATCTTATATGGTATCATGGTCAATTGATTAAAAAAAATTGTTTATAAACCAACAATGGTTCCTTGTTTAAAAAAAAAAACCAACAATGGTTGAATTTGGTTTAAGTAATGTTTTGAATTTGAGTTGTGGTATATAAGTTGTGTTACATTAGTTATTGTAAAATTTTTGCTGTTTTTATAACTTTATTCAAATTGAATAAATTAATTAGAATTATTTTAAATATAAATAATTTTAAAAATATATACATTTGTACATAAAATATTTCTTGATTAAATTTTGGTAGATTCTCCTTAGAGTTGGAAATAAATAATTATGTATAAGACGAAAAGGCATCGAATTTACTTTTTTTTATATATATTCTCTCCATCTGAATTTACTAAAAATAAATAAATTAAAATATAATTAAAGCTAACAATTTAGTTTTATTTATTGACTATGGATTATACAATATGAAATAATTATTTTTATTATTTGTCATCAAAATAATAAAATTCTCAGGAATATTATAATGAATGATAATATTAGGGATTTAAATTTTATTTTTTTTTTAATTTTAATAATTAAAATTATCAATCAGACTATTGTCAATTTGTGAAATATAAGATTGAAGTTTGAGAAAGAGGAAGGGTACATATATCAAAAAAAAAATTGTTTATTAATTTGGAAATGTGAATAACTGTCATCTTCAATAGTGTAAATGTTATAAATGTTTGTGGAAAGAAATTAACATAGAGTTTGGTTATATAATTACATAAAATAATAATTAGGAAAAATAAGGGTTTAATTAGTTCATGATGTGTGATGTCTAATAAGAATACAAAATGTTTTTTTTTTTTTTTAATTTTAATGAAGTGTAAGATAATAGGATAAAAGAATTTGACTTATCAAGTTTGGACAATTACTTACTTAAACAAATTGGAAAAACCTTGGAGCCAAATTCATTAATTGCATTCACTTCTTTAGACTCTTTAATGACATGAAGACATATTGAATCCTATAATAAATAATGCTAATGAAACAAAGAACCACTCCACCTTTCTGGCCCTTCACATGTTAACATGCATGTTAGCTGTAACTGTAGCAGTTTTGACCTCTTCTTGCAATCTGGCTTGGCTAATACAAGCCTAGCCAATGTCTCTTTCCAATTTTCTGAAAATAACATACAAAGAGATCAAAGCAATTAATTAAATTATTAAGGACAATGATAAATTAAAATTATCATCCAAATATTATCAAAATTAAATATATGTGTTCACATCACATGTACAAGCAAAAGGAAACAATTCTCTCAGCTACTATTATCATAATATTACATAAATATTTTGCCAATTAGGAGTGTGATATAATTGGTATTTTCACTTACAACCATCTACGAATATCGGTAGGAGTTACTGTCTTTATAATGGATGCTAAGGGATGACTACCCCTATTATATAGCTCACAGTCCATTGAACCTCCATTATATCATAAATATTAAATTTTTATTTATAATAAATTTATAAAAAAATTTAATATTATTATTTTGCTATTAATTAAGTTATTAAAATTATTTTTGAAAATTTTATAATATTTTTTTGAGTGTATGAATTTTTTGTATTATTTTTGTGTGCTTAATTTTTGATACACTATTTTTTCTAATTTTTAGATCTATTTTTAATATTGTAAATTTATAGATGACATAAATGATAATTATTTGAAAAAAAAATTTATAACTATCAAGTTTGATATATTTCTTTTATTTACAAATCATATAATTTGAATAATAAAAATCAAACAAATAAAATTATTATTTTACATTACAGATGATAGAGTTCATAAAAGATTGCCATTATAATTTAAGGTGCAATTTATGCAATTCATCAAAATTCAGATCGCTCCTTTCATTTTTTTTTTAAAAAAAACTGAATTTGGTTGCTTCATTCAAGAGTTAAGACCATTAGGTATTTGATGATACAGGGACAAGGAAAAGTAGTTCTGATTTTTTTTTTTTTCCAACCAACTAGGTAAGTAAAAAAAAAAAAAAAAAAAGAGCTTATGGGCTGACTATGCACGAGATCATATGAAATTCTATACTAGTTTATTTCTAATTAATTAATTATAATACAGGTGATAAAAAGATGTTAATTAATGAAATGGAATGAGATAATTAATTACTATAGTATAGCTTTATCACCAAATTGGCTATTTTTTAATTGAATGTCCTTGAGTACAGACAAGTTAAATTAGACAATAAGCTCAAGATCATAGCATTGAAAATGCTTAGCTACTTTGGATAATGGAAACGTATCATCATGCAAGCTAAAATGCTAAGAAAATTATTTAAAGATTTGTATTTTTTATTATGTGGGCAAAACTTAATTAATTGTGCTGTATGCATGGCATTAAAAATAAATGAGTAAATATATATATTCATAATATTTTATCTAAAAGATAAATGAGAGTGTATATATGTATATATATATTCATAATATTTTATACTTAGATAAATGAGAGTGTATACATATATATATATAATATATATATTCATAATATTTTATACTTAGATAAATGAGAGTATATACAAATAAAATAAACAAGTATTTTTTGTATTTTTTAAATTTAGACTATCGAGTGGGAATTTCTTATTAATTTTTACTTTACAAATAATATACTGATAATTGATTAAGTTTTAATATATACAATTATGTTAAATTAATTATTAAATTTTTTTTATTGTTTTTATAGTTTTTCTGAGATTGAATATATATATATATATAAACATTTAAAAATAAATTAATAGAAGAGCTCTTGTCCATTAATTTTATTTATTTATAAGGTAAAACCAAGAATATAGAAAACTGCCTTTAATCTTTTAATTTTTTTTTACATCATTTTGGAGCTTAAGTCTATTTTTTTTAATTATTTATTAGTATTATCTGAATTTTTATTTTTAAAATGAACGTTAATTAGTCGAGAAAAAGGGCTACAGCAATATCTTGTGCTCTTGTTTATAAATTTTATTGTGTTTTTGGGATAAAGATAATAAAGAAGAGAACATACTAATAAAAAATATCTGACCATTTAAATGTAAAATTAACTTTAAAAAAACATATTATTTAATACACTTATTGATTGAAGGAAAAGTTTAATAAGGAGAGCGACTGAGTTAATCCACAAATGGGAGGTACTGTAGAAAACAAGCTTGGCAAGATACATGGAAAAGGAATTAATTAACTGGCCTAAAATGGAATAATATTATACTAACCCAACACTTCCCTAATAGACAACTTATAGAAAAATTGAAATTGATTTATTATTTTATTTATTTATTTAGAGTTTTACATTCATATCAGTTATTTTGTCAAAAATTGGATAGTCTAATATTATAACTCCAGACATAAATTAAAGATCCGATCTTTATCATTCTATCTTCCATTCAAAAAAAATCTCACTTATTTTTATAATTACAAAAATTGAATCAGCAAATTAAATAGTAGGGTCATAAAATTAATATTTTAGCTCCTTTCTTTTAAAAAAATCTAAAAAGATATAAAAATTTATGATCATGGGCTACATGCAACTAATAAATTAGCTTTTTCATATGACAAACTCTCCTAACACTATACCAAAAAAAAAAAAGCTCCTCCTAACGATAACAACTTAATTTGGTAACATGTACATATCTTAAATATCGATTACGATGAACTCAAATTTAGGATTTTTTTTAATGTAAATTTAAAGATATAATAAATAACAATAACTGGTATACACATGTATAAGATACAATAAATAAAAATAACTTGTGTACACGTTTAGATATTAGGGTTCAAATCTCATTAAATGTAAATTTTTTTTCTTTATTACTACTAAAAAAAATAACAGTAAAAATGACTTGTATATATTAAGGTCCATTTATTTGGTCAAAATAAAAGTAAAAATCGGAACGCTTCCTAATTTCAGTGTTTGGTTGGTTAAAATTAATATAAAAATAAGAATATAGTTTCTCCATCATAGGAGAATCACCATTCCCCTCGTATTCTTAAGGAATAATTTTTAATTTCTTTAAAAATTAAGTCAAATCAATTATAAATTGGTCAAATATTTAAATATTAACATTTATTTTTTAAAATTTATAAATTAAATATATAAATATACATTAAATGTTTGAATAAAATATATTTATCAAATATAATTTTTTTAAAAATTATAATAATATTTTTATAAATAAATTTTTTAAAAATGTTTTATAATTATAATATTAATTTTTAATATATAAAAATAATTATAATGTTAATTTTTTATATATAAAAAATAATAACGAAAATATTTTTTCATAAAAAAAATTTGTGTTGTTAAATGATATGTGATTCTAATTCTTATTACCATTCCTTAGAGAACCAAACACCTTCAAAAATTTTCATTCTCTTTCTATTCTGATTCCGATTTTGAAATACAAACCAAACACTTTTTAGTAAACATAATATTTTTTAGACATGAAGGAAATTAATTTTACCTCTTTGATAATTTGGAAATTGAACTAACCTTTTATAATGTTATGAAAAGAGTTTTCTCTTTAACTACTCATGAACTTACGCTTTTGCACTATAGTGTTATATGAATATTATACTTAGTTCGATATATATCATAAATTTAACATATAGTATAATAAATGTAGAATATTTAAGAAAAATTCTTTTCTAATAGAAAAAAAATAAAAGAAATTGCCTTTATCAAATGTCTTACAATTAAATACTAAATAATTATAATTAAACTTGAAGAATTGGTCAAGTGGTGTAAATTTTCATTTAAATTTTTATATGAAAATGGTGCATAAATAAGAGATTTTATATTTAAATTATCAAATTAAATTCTTTTACGCCAGTGTAAATATCATAAAATGTAAATAAAAACTTAATCCCATATTAATTGATGAAGAAAGAAATTGCCAATATCATCTAAATGTTTTACAATTAAATACTAAATAATTATAATTAAACTTAAAGGGTTGGTTTAGTGATGTAAATTTTCATTAAATTTTTATACGAAGACATTGCACAACAAGAAATTCTATATTTAAATTATCAGATTAAATTCTTTTACGCCAACCTTAATCATAAAATGCAGATAGAATATTAATCTCATTTACATTGGAAAATATTGTTAAAATTAGGAAGAATAATTAATATTTATTGATGAAGAAAGAAAATGTGGCTAGCGAGGTGAAGCCTGCAAGAAGCAAAGATAGAAAGTGGGAAATACCGTTGGAAAGAGTAGATTTCAACTGAAATAAAGTTAGTTGGAAAACATCTACTCTCCTCTCTTTCTTTCTTTTTCTATTTGCTCACAAAAACAATATCTAACAGTCAACTCCTACCAGCCTTCTCTCTTCTCTCACTCACTCTCTCCCTCACTCTCAAACGCAACATTTCTTCTTTTACAACTTCATCTTTTGTTTTTATATCCTTAATTCAAGAAGACCCCACACATCCATCTCTTCCCTCAACCTCCATTGTTGTTGTTGTTGCCTTTGCTGCTGTTGCTCCTTAAAACTACCATTTCATAAGCCATAGGAGAAGCCTTCTCTTTGTGCCATGGGCGTCGTCGACATGTCCAATCCACCTTCTTCTCGTACCAAAGACTTCTTTGCCTCTCCTGCGCTCTCTCTCAGTCTTGTAATTACCCTCTTCTTCTTCATTGTTTTTTGCTCAATTTTCATTCTTTCCTCTATATATCTTTTCTTTTTTTCACTTTTTCTTGGATACCCATCTTCAATAACCATCAATATATACATAAAAAAACTCCTAATGAAATGTAATTTACATATGCAGACATGCATACATATGCTATATTTGTGTAGTACTATATGATGTTTAATCTATTTTCTTGTGTTGATTCTTATTGGTATACGTTCTCTTGTAATTGAAGGCTGGAATCTTTCGTGGCGCGAATGCAGCAGGACCAGCAACTCCAGCCACGGAGGTGGAGGAAGGGGATGAAGGGAGTGGAGGAGGAGTAGGAGTAGGAGGAGAAAGTGGAAGAAGAGAAGAAACAGTTGAGATTAGCAGTGAAAACTCAGGTCCTATGAGATCAAGATCAGATGATGATTTTGAAGGCGAAGGTGAGCACGATGAAGATGATGATGATGGTGGTGACAAGAACAAGAAGAAAAAGAGAAAGAAGTATCACAGACACACTGCTGAACAAATTAGAGAAATGGAAGCGTAAGTCCTCTCATCCTCTCTCCATTTCCTAACAATTATTATTATTTTTAATTATATAATTTTTATGTATCAATTGTGTATATATACAATTTAATGTATATATTTTTAAAATTACGTATAGCGAAGTCTAATCTATATGTGCATGGGGATTGCTAATTGTTTAATTAGTAAATGATTAAGCTATAATTTAGTTGTTAGAATATATATATATATATATATATATATATATTTAGAATTTGACTTCGGATGTAATCAGGTGTTCTGTGTCACCTTAGTTATCGGGCGAACAATACGAGACCTTGTTAAAATGATAGTGATTATAAACAACTTTCTGGTTAATAATTAAGAAAAGTTTACATAAGAAAAGTTTACCAAGTACGATGTTGTGTATGTATAACTATATATGTGGTTGAGAACACATACTGTATGGTCTAGCTAGCTAGCTACTGCACGTACTTTATTGTTTTGTAAAGATTAATTAAGAAAAGTTCATGCCATGATTAAAGAAGAAAACAAGATTAAAGTGTCTAAAGATGAGTCAGAATTACGTGGTAAACTTCTTTTTGCTTTTATTATTAAATTGTTCTGTTTGTGCATACGTTCATGTACGTTAACTTTAATTGTCATTTACATGTATGTATATTTATTTATTTATTTATGTGATTGATTATGAACTGATAATTGCAGGCTTTTTAAAGAGTCTCCACACCCAGATGAAAAGCAAAGGCAGCAATTAAGCAAGCAACTAGGACTTGCTCCTAGACAAGTCAAATTTTGGTTCCAAAATCGCAGAACTCAAATCAAGGTAATTAATGTTTAATTCTTAATTTTTTTCTTAATGGGTACACAGATTGAGAGAGCTTTTTGATGATCGTGAGCAGTTGATTGTTAATTGATTAGAACTCAATGGCATGATGATTATTTATATAATGTTTCAGGCCATACAAGAAAGGCATGAAAACTCCTTACTGAAAACAGAAATGGAGAAGCTCAGAGAAGAAAATAAGGCTATGAGGGAGACAATCAACAGAGCTTGCTGCCCCAACTGTGGCACTGCAACTACTAGCAGAGACAATTCCTTAACAACTGAAGAACAACAACTTCGTATCGAAAATGCTAAGCTCAAAGCCGAGGTTGGTACTACTACCTAGCACATAACTAGTCATTTTTGCAATTTGGCTTGATGCAATTTTGATCTTGTCCATTCATGTTAATGCAGGTGGAAAAGCTTAGAACAGCTCTGGGGAAGTATCCTCCAGGCGCTGCACCCTCGTGCTCGGCCGGAAATGAGCAAGAAAATAGGAGTTCATTAGATTTTTATACTGGAATTTTTGGGCTTGAGAAAACAAGAATCATGGAGATTGTTAGTCAAGCAATGGAAGAGCTTATTAAAATGGCTACTGCTGGAGATCCATTGTGGGTTAGGAGTGTCGAGACCGGCCGCGAAATCCTTAACTATGATGAGTATGTGAAGGAGTTTAACGTTGAGAATTCAAGCAACGGAAGACCAAAAAGATCCATTGAAGCATCCAGAGAGACTGGAGCTGTGTTTGTTGATCTTCCAAGACTGGTTCAGAGTTTCATGGATGTGGTGAGTGAGACATATCAAAAGCTATATAGTCCACTATCACATTTTATGGTAATAAAGAACGTGTAAATTTTAGATTAGTGCCCTTTACATTATCTTAATCAATTATTTTTTAATAGAATCAATGGAAAGAGATGTTTCCTTGCTTGATCTCAAAGGCAGCAACAGTTGATGTTATCTGCAATGGAGAAGGTCCGAATAGAGATGGGGCAGTACAACTGGTGAGTTGATTATTTATAATATCTTTTTTTTTGGTTGAGAATATTTATTGTATCTTAACCAAACATACATATAATATAAGCTTTGATGGAAAGTGACATTTGAATGAAAAGTTTTTTAGTGGGTATGAGAACTTATCCCACGCTTATTAATTTCATTCGATTATAATAAATAAATAAAAAATTTTATTTACACACAAATTAAGCCTAATAATTAAATTTGCTAGATATTATGAGTGACTACGAATCAAATCTTTACTTTCACTTCTCCAACTCTTTTTATATATTGTTAAAAAATGAATAATTTATAAATTATATATATTTTATTTATTTTATATTTGATCATATAAAATATAATATATGCTACGAATTTATCCACAATTAAAATAGATAATATAATAAAATAAATAATAATTACCTATATATTCGATTAAACAATTATTTTTACTGGGAAAATCAACATTAAATTTAGTGAAGACAAAATCATGGGTACTTGATTGAAGTGATTCTCTATAATAATTTTTTTTTCTTTAACATAAAAAGCAACTACCACATAAATTTTTCAACTGCAATTAATGATTGTTATGGCTCATTGCCCTTAACTTTGCGATAAATACAAAATGGTTTTTGGCAATTACTAATATTATCTTTTCACCCTTTGGTCCACCTCTTATAGGTATGTGTCTCTTGGACCACCTCTTCTTTTTTTCTTCTTATAATGGTAAAAGAAAAAAAGAAAACACAAAGAAAAGGATGGTACTGAAGATAGATTACAATAATCATTAATAGAAAACAAAGAATCTAACATTTACTTCTGGGCTGGCTGGCTGGCTGGCTGGTTCCAGATGTTTGCAGAGCTACAGATGCTTACACCTATGGTGCCCACCAGAGAAGTGTACTTTGTCAGATATTGTAAACAACTTAGTGCAGAGCAATGGGCAATTGTTGACGTCTCCGTTGACAAGGTTGAAGATAATATTGATGCCTCACTTGTTAAGTGCAGAAAACGCCCTTCTGGCTGCATAATTGAAGACAAATCAAATGGTCATTGCAAGGTATACACTTTATATAGCTTATACATGTTTTCTTGTTTTATAATTTTTTTTCTCAAAAAAATTCTTTCTGTTGGAAGTTGGGTGGAAGACCATGTTGGAACTTTGAATGCAATACAAATTTTAATGCATCTAAATCTTTTTCTATTCCTTTAAATAATAACCACTTTTATTTTTTTTTTGTCACTGACCAATGCATTTGGCAGCATTAATTTTTTTATCTGACCATTAAATATATTACACAAATTTTACTGATTCAAAATTTAATATTCTTTTTTTACTAAATTTCAACCATTTCTGGATGAATGATTTGTCTTTACATTATTAATTATTATGTAGAATTTGAAATGCATTTACATAAATGAAATGAATGAGACATGTCTCTTATCCCTCGAATATGTTCCAAATCCAAGTCCTTTTCAAATTTAATGCCTTAGCCCTTAGCACAATCATTTTGTACACATACTTCAGCGGGAGGTTATTGTACATTAACATAACAATTCAAAATTTTTTTGAGAGAATATGAAAGCATTCTAGCAGGCTTGAAAATAATAATTTTTTTGTCTAAACAATCAGTATTTGAAGTCCATTGGACTCTAGAATAATAATTTTAAACAAATAATGTGTATCATCTTCAGGACTGTAAAATTATGAGTTTGAACTTTAATAAAGCTTAATTATAATGATAATAATAAAGACAGACATCTCAGGAAATCTAATTTGTGCAGTTGAGATATTCAAGTTTGTGAAAATAATGTTTCAGGTGAGCTGGGTGGAGCATTTGGAGTGCCAGAAAAGCACAGTTCATACAATGTACCGCACCATTGTCAATAGTGGTTTAGCCTTTGGTGCAAGGCATTGGGTAGCAACGTTGCAACTCCAATGTGAACGTATTGTTTTCTTCATGGCAACAAATGTTCCTACAAAGGATTCAACTGGTAAAATACCTGACCAGCTTGCCATTATTAATCTTTCTTCAATTTCAATGCTGGAATGTACCTATAAGTATTGTGTTGTACGTATAGGTGTTGCAACATTAGCCGGGAGGAAAAGCATTCTGAAACTGGCTCAGAGAATGACATGGAGCTTCTGTCACGCAATTGCAGCATCTAGCTACCATACATGGAACAAGGTCTCAAGCAAGACAGGAGATGACATAAGGATTTCCTCCAGGAAGAACTTAAATGACCCTGGTGAACCTCTTGGAGTGATCTTGTGTGCGGTTTCATCTGTTTGGTTGCCAGTTTCCCCTCACGTCCTGTTCGATTTCTTGCGAGATGAAACGCGTAGAAATGAGGTACCATATGATCGCTTCAGAAAATTGTATTAACATTACCATTCTTTAGTGTTCAAATTCCTATCTTACAAATTCAGGGGCTAAAACCCTGACAGCCCCTCTAACAATTTCTGAAGCAGTAAATAGTGCAAGAACTTCAAAATAGAATTGTCTGATGATGTTTTTCTGCTTAAATTTTTAGTGGGATATCATATCAAATGGAGGCCAAGTACAATCCATTGCGAACTTAGCCAAAGGGCAAGATCGTGGCAATGCAGTTTCTATTCAAGTAAGTTTGTTCTTCCAAAGAGTTAAATTTAAGGTGCCTTTCATCATTTACGAATCTGAATTACAATGAATTTTTTCAATAGCAGACAATGAAATCGAACGAGAATAACATGTGGGTGCTGCAAGATTGCTGCACAAATTCTTATGAATCCATGGTAGTCTATGCTCCTGTGGATATTAATGCAATGCAGTCTGTGATTACTGGATGCGATTCAAGCAGCACAGCTATATTACCTTCAGGATTCTCAATTCTTCCAGATGGACTCGAATCAAGGCCTATGGTAATCACTTCCAGGCAAGAGGAAAAGAGCACGGAAGGGGGATCTTTGCTGACAATGGCATATCAAATCCTGACAAATACATCCCCAACAGCCAAAGTAACCATGGAATCTGTCGAGTCTGTTAACACACTCATATCCTGCACGTTGCGAAATATTAAGACAAGCTTGCAATGTGAAGATAGTTGATTACTGTTATAGCTTTGTTAGTTAGGTAGACACGAATTTATTGTAAAATTTTATAGGTTTCCAGGTTGTTTCTTTTCTTTTCTTTTTTGTCCCTCCAAATTTTAGATATTGAAAGAGGGAAAGAGAGAGGGATGTAATTCATTTTTCTTCTTGTTCTTTGCTATTTATTAATAGTTTGCCTTATTGTTTGTGGTTGGAGTAAAGGGCTTGGAGCAAGTATAAATCTCTAATTTGGCATTCTGGGGGAATGTGGCTTACAAACTTCATAAATATTAAAAAATGAAATATCCACAATGTATAGTACTGATATTTATCAATGCCAATTTCTTGCTGGTTCAATTGCTCAACTTAAAGCCGAACATTGAGTAGTCAATGGCAAAAACTTCATGAAATTAAAAGGTCATGAGTTTAATTCATGACCAATCACAGGGATAAAAACTCCCCTTCTAAGCTCAAATAAATGCTTAATTTAAAAAAAAATAGATCAAATGAGCGCAGGATGTCAAGAGTCCCAAAAACTGATTCTTCAGCATTTTTACCATTTGTTGCTCTTTTTTACATCAAGCTTAGCAAATTGTGATATGTAATATGATTCAGATAGAGGAGCATCATTATTTTGTCTTTTTTTCCTCTTTTGTGGAGGTCATTCAGAATTCAGATTAACAATCTTAGATTATTGTGATGCATTCACTAGATTAAACATGAGCAGTCTTAGAATAAACACATAGCCAAATTAGGAAATATTAGCTGAGACTTGACAATTTAAACTCCTTCAAAACACACCAGAAATTTTAATGTTTTCTTCAAAACACACCAGAAATTTTAATGTTTTCCCAAGTGGTTTGCTTTCAACTCTGCAAACAAACACTGCCAGAATTAGCATGAAGCATGTACCTTTGCATAGATGGGGATTTTATCTATGTACGAGTTCACAGAAGCTTAAATCAGGTTGAAGGCACAACCAGTCCTGGAAAATTCCCATGAGTTCAAAATATTACTCTTTTAAGTCTGTATCAAGTGATCAAACTTCAACTTTATTTTATTCAGTTGAACACAGTTCGGGTTACACATCTTGTATTAATGTTTATAATAAAACTGGCAGCGGTTTAATTGTAGGGTTATGGTCATATGGGTTGGGGTGCAGGGGTAACGTCCTGCGGTATGGTACAGAGGTGATTTTGTAATATGTATCGTACCTATTTTATTATATATAGAGCATATAATTGTAACCCTAGTAATTGTCTTGAATAATAAAAAAACTTCATTCGCTTGCTGCCGAGGACGTAGGCATATTGCCGACCATCATTAAACCTCCGTGTCCATTTTTCTTTTTTGTGTTCTTTCTTTTCTCTTGTTATTTTCTGTGTTATTTCGGAACAATTGGTATCAGAGCAGTTGCGATGACTCTCAATTCATGAGCAAAATTCGAAGTGGGTAAATTTGATGAACTGGTAATTTCGGATTGTGGTAGACATGAGTAAAGGATTTATTGGCGCAGCAAGAGATTTTGAAGGCGCTGCGGGCCAAGAAACCAGCAGGCATGGATGATCTTAATTGGGAGGAGTTACAACAGCAGGCAACGAGAACCATACGGCTATGCCGGGCAGACGAAATCATGTACCAGGTTATGGACATTAAATCTCTAGGAGAGGTATGACAGAAATTTGAGAGTCGGTATATGTCCAAATCGCTCACAAACAAGCTGTATATTAAGCAACGACTGTATGGACTGAAGATGCAAAAGGATTCAAATTTGGCATAACATGTCAATATCTTCAATCAAATAATCACAAATTTGGTTAGGGTTGATGTGAAGATTGAGGATGAGGACAAAGTAATTATACTGTTGT
>CATIWM010347496.1:0-38260 GCA_949671775.1 Mallotus repandus | reverse complement strand
TATATATATATTTACTTATTTATTTAATCTTCCATAGAGATAATTATTGGGCTAATTAACCCAAGTCTGTTTTGGGTCTGTCATAAGTGTGCGAACTTAAAGGTTCATATAACGTTGGCAGTGGGCCCAAAATTTCCATTTTAGGTCACAAGTCATAATTAGTCTCTGGCAAGACATTATGACTACCCAAGTTATGTGAAGATCGATAATCTGACATAACCTAATACACAACGTGTACTATAGTCCTTTTGTCACATCATATCCTGATTGAAGATAAGGCATGGATTATGTCATCTATATATTGTTCAATCATATTGTTTCTCGATTCCAAGTAGACTGATATTGATAACTCTTTATCATTCTAGCATGGCCATGCATTTCTCTTCAATCTAACTCATCGAGGGGCCCAATATATATCTTCTCAAAATAATTGAGGGACAAATTCCATCTTAACCACAACTATATCCAATCACAACTTGTTTTACCATCCGGTTAAAGATGGCATAGGGATGTGTTAAAATACAGAACTTATCATGCAGGAAACCATGGTGATTTCAGGTCAGAGGACTCAAATAGTACTACTGTGATGAGAATTACCTATGACAATAATCCATGTGGTATTCTCATAGTGGGTCGATCCAGTACATCATTTCTCCAAATATATACCTATGAGTTTGACTTAATATTTCATATACATGATTAGTAAAACCTAATCATCAGTCAAACTCATACTAGTCTTTATTCATTGTTGTTCCCACAATAATAATCGACTAGGGATATTTAAATTAGAATTCAAGTATCACCTAAGAATTTTACTATCAAGTCACGTACTTGATTATCTTAGTAGAATTAACTATTTAAGGATAGTACTAGAATTAGCCAGTAATAATAAAAATGCCTCTTTATTAATAAAATGAAAATATGAAAAAGTCAAAATATGGCCATTACATAATTGGCATAGGGTATATCACTAACAAAAATAAGATATCATCCCACAGAGATTGCAAATTGAGTATTAAAATACTAAAAGTGTTTGTTTGTTTGAACAACGAATTTTGATTTGAAAATCAAGTAAAAATAAACAAAACAAATTTAATTAAAATTTAACAATCAAATTAAAGGCTAAGGTTCTTATTTTCAATTCAACTTTTTCTTAAAAGAGATTAAATATCTAAGTCTTAAACTAACGTTAATTCAATTTGAAAGCATCTTTAAAATCATAGATTTTTCTCTTAGATAAACCTATAATTAATTGAATAAATTAACACCAAGTTTTATAGCTCTCACTAATTAAGTGCTTCTTAAACTCGATTTTAAGTCCAACTTTTTAATCAATATTAGTCACTTAAATGTCTCTCAACTAAGTAAGTAACTAATAGGTTGTTGTTTGAATCCCAAAGAACCTGTCTCTCAATCAAGTTCTAAAGTGTAAATTCAATCTAAGGGTGATCAAGCCTAAAGTGACATTAAGTTCAACAACAACCATCAAGCCTAAAGTGACATTAAGTTCAACAACAACCAAAAAATTAAGATTAAAGACTTAGATTAAAATCACAATATACACATAGTTGAAATGAAATAAGAACCCTAAAAATATATTTAGCTACTCATATTAAAAGAAAGAGAAGAAGATGAAGTAGAGAAGAAATAACTAATCATTATTAATTAAAAGAAAATAATAACAAAAGAGTTTAAATAAGAAAACCCCCTTTACTGCTTTAAACAGTTGCAATGGAAGGTCATGTTCCTTCAAAACTTCAAAACTAATTCTCTAACTCAACATGAACAAGAACTTGAATAAAAATTAACTTTGATTTTTTAAAGTAAAAATTTAGAGAAAACTAAGACTGTTTTTGCTCTTATGAAGACCCCCTATTTATAGCCTCCAACAACTTTGAGGTTTGTTACAATTTAAATCCCATAAAATCTCCTCAAATCATTAGCTCAAAATTTGAATTTAAAAAGTTGTTGCAACAGCTTGTACAATTGTGCGCACCCATGCACGTGTGCGTAGGAACAGTCTTCTTTGTGCTGAATCAGGTTGCATGACTGTGCAATAGGATACGCGTGGCTGTGTCAGCTTTCCAACAATTAGACATGGTTATGAGCAATCAGACATGATTGTGTGCACCCAGACACGTGGCTGCACAGAAACAGGTTGTCTTTAAAACTTCACTCTACTTCAAGATTTTGACTTGTGGTTCTTCCAAATCCTAATTTTGACTTGTTCAAATCCTTCAACTACCTCTCATGCATCCTTATTTCAAAATTTAAATAAAGATTAACTAAATAAACTTAGAAATCAACAAAATCAATTAAATCCTAATAACTAAATAAAATTAAAAAAATAAATAAAAAATCTTTAAATTAACTAAATATACAACTAATTAGATTCTAATCTCATAGAAAAAAGTATCAAAATACAAGATTTTTCACACTTATCAAGCCGCAATGTAAAAATTTGTTGCAATTCATGAAATTTATTTTTTGCACTCTATTTTTATTATTTTTTATGATGCAACAAAAAATCTTAAGCGATAAGAATATAATTTTAGTGGATTACGATAGAATTGTTTATCTCACAACCTGCGATATATATGAACGTTATTTCTTTTGTTAGTATTATATTTTAAATGTATTCGGAATATATAAACTGAAAAATATAAATTGTTTAATAAAATTTTGTTAGCTATCACTATTAGTAAGTCAAATAAACGTTAAGAGTACAATATCTTTTAAATATAATTTTATATATTTTTTATAATTTTTTAGTTATGTAATATATTTAAAAATAGTATAGTATTAATAATAATTTATTATTTTTGATTTATATATTATTAAAATTATTTAAAAATAAATTTTAAAATATAAATATTATTATATATCATAATTATTTAATTCTTAATTATAATTAAAAATAATATTTATTCTATTATAAATTATAAAAAATTAAGTACATATATTTAACTTAAATGAAATTATTTATATATTAGTTATTTTTAATAAAAATAAAATATTTTAAGTAAAGAATATATATGAATTAGTCAATGGAAAAAAATTTAAACTGAAGGTGTTTAAATCCATAATTATTTTAAATAAAAACAGATTATAATTTTTAAATTGGAGAAAAATTTACATGAGCTGCCTGCCTCATTCGGTTAAACAAAACATGCTAGGTTCGGGAATCGGTTTGGTCCGGTCGGTTCTATCATATGGCCCATCATCACCCGCGGCGATTATCAATTCAAGGAGCTGGCCGGGTTATTTTGGCGGCAAAATCCAGTGTCTGAGTAAGAATTTCAATCTTATTCCAAAATCATCTATCACCTAACTCCTAAAATTCCGCCGCATTCCTAAAAATTTCTCTGTTTTTTAATTGATTTCTAGGGTTTATCAATGCACAATTCATGTAAATAAGCCACTTCAATGGAAGCATCTTCTTCTCCGATTATTAAACCCATAAACAAAGGCGTGGTGCACAGGATCTGCGCCGGTCAAGTAATTTTAGACCTTTCCTCCGCCGTAAAGGAGCTTGTCGAAAACAGCTTAGACGCTGGCGCCACTAGCATCGAAATCTCTTTAAAAGACTACGGCCAAGAGTCCTTTCAGGTCATCGATAATGGATGCGGCGTCTCTCCCAATAATTTCAAGGTTAACACTCGAAGAACTGCGCAGTTTTGCTGAATTTATTTGATGGTGTAATTGATTTTATTGCATGTTTTGAATTGCAGGTTCTTGCTCTAAAGCATCACACATCAAAATTAGCAGATTTTCCTGATCTCCAGTCTTTGACCACATTTGGATTTAGAGGAGAGGCACTGAGT
Source organism: Mallotus repandus (assembly GCA_949671775.1). Taxonomy (NCBI): domain Eukaryota; kingdom Viridiplantae; phylum Streptophyta; class Magnoliopsida; order Malpighiales; family Euphorbiaceae; genus Mallotus; species Mallotus repandus. Next base: position 34,436 of record CATIWM010347496.1, on the reverse strand, counting down.
TCGCTTTGCGCGTTGGGAGAATTAACTGTTGAAACAAGAACTAAGAATGAGTCGGTGGCAACTCACTTGAGTTTTGATCGTTCAGGTCTATTAACAGCTGAGGTAAAAACAGCACGTCAAATTGGTACAACTGTTACCGTTAAGAAGCTCTTCTCTAATTTGCCTGTGCGAAGCAAGGAATTTAGCCGTAATATACGCAAGGAATATGGAAAGCTTATTTCCTTATTAAATGTGAGTTCTTTGATGCAACAAACTTCAATTTACTTCAATTTCAATAGCATTTACTTATAGTAATGTGGATTGCTCGTCATTGTTCACAAATCTTTTGTTATGTATAGGCCTATGCTCTTATTGCGAAAGGTGTTCGGTTAGTCTGTACTAATGCAACAGGTAGAAATGCAAAGACTGTTGTACTTAAAACGCAAGGAACTGATTCCCTTAAGGATAATATCATAACGGTTTTTGGTATGAGTACCTTCAGTTGTTTAGAGCCCATAAATTTATGCATTTCAGACAGTTGCAAGGTTGACGGCTTCCTTTCTAAGCCTGGACAAGGTAGCGGCCGCAATTTGGGAGATAGGCAATATTATTTTGTAAATGGCCGACCAGCGGACATGCCTAAAGTCAGCAAGCTTGTGAATGAGTTATATAGAGGTGCAAACTCTCGGCAGTATCCTATTGCGATCATTAATTTCATTGTTCCAACAAGAGCATGTGATGTGAATGTAACTCCAGATAAAAGAAAAATATTCTTTTCTGATGAGAGCTCCATATTGCTTGCTCTAAGGGAAGGTTTGCAGAAGATATATTCCCCAAGTAATGCCTCTTATTCCATCAATAAATTTGAGGAACATATAAAGTCAACCAATAGCTCTCAGCTACATTCTCCTCGTGAGAAATCTCATATGTTGTCCAAACAATTAGCTGCAGTTGGCAATGACCCTGAAGAAATCCAAATGGAGGAGCATACTGCAGCGGACAGTAATACACTCCAAACAGTTGAAATGGAATCTCATCCCTCAGATGTTGGGGAAAACAATGAAGAAACATATACTGCGAAGGACTTCACTCTTAGAGTACATGATATTAAAAAGATTTATAGTTTTTCTAAAACTAACAATAGGCAACTCAGCTCTCACTGTGATAGTGCCACTCATCAAAGTGCCCCTTTCCCGTCAAGAGTGGCTGAGAAAAATATTGGGGAAAGAAGAGATTCTAACAGTTATTTACGTTCTGTTCAGTCAACTATCAATAAGTTTGTAACTGTAAGTAAGAGAAAGCATGAAGATATGAGTACAACAGCACTATCTGAAATTCCTATCCTAAGAAATGCTCTTCACCAACCATTAAGTAGAACCAACTCTGAGACGAATGCTGCAGGTGAGGGTTCTCCATTGAATCATCATCCCATCAGTGGGGTGAGCGAAATTGAGGCATCCAAGTTTTCAAGAGCAGAAAATATCACCGACCGAATCGGAAATTCAGTTTCTTATAGAGGGAATGCAAATGATGGGAAATCTGAGGATGTATGTTGCCCTAGACCATTTTGAATTTACTTGAAGTCTTACTAGCATTGCATCCATGAGCGGATGTATGTACCCATATACATTTGCACTAATTTATTCAATATCCTTGTTATTCAAGCATAGCTGCTGCATGTACAGGAACTGCTGGGTGACGGAAAAGCAACTGCTCCAGCTGATGCCATGTCAATTGCTTCACTGGAGGGTTTGGAGAAAGTGTCTGAGGATCTTATGGTAGTAACTTTTCCATTAAAGTTTTCCATTTCAATGTTGGAGATGCAAACACAAGCACCGAAAATTTTATCTTAAATGTATAGATCTTTGAGTCTTATTTTCATCTGCAGGATTCAGCAGGTGTAGAAAAACCATCGCCTGTTGCTGATGTTGCATTTACCACTTCTCCCAGAAAGGATCTTGAAAATATGTCTAAGGATCTAATTGTTGAAACTCCGCCATTACAATCTTCTACTTTGCTTGTAGATGTTCCAAAGTCTTCTGCCCAAATGATATGCTCCACCTTGCAGTTCAATTTCCAAGAACTAAAGGCAAAAAGGCAGCAAAGGTTGTTGAGATTACAGTTCAGCAGTTATGCTTCTGGAGGCTTGAAGATGAAAAGGTTTAAAAAGTAGAAACTTTTTTGTACAATCCTGAAGAATATTGATTCTGCTCTGGCTGTAATCATCTTGACTTTGAATTGTCCGTCATAGGAGTTATGCTGCTGCAACTGTAGAGCTTTCTCAGCCAGACAATGAAGATCGAAAAGCAAGGGCTTTGGCTGCAGCTGCTACTGAGTTGGAAAGGCTTTTTAAAAAACAAGACTTTGGAAGAATGAAGGTTGTCATGCACAGTTTTTTTTTTTTTTTTTTTTTGCGCCAACACTCAATTTTTTTCTATCTTCAATGATTTTTACATATCATCCCCTTCATCTTATTTTACCTTCTGATTCAGAAGCCTTGTGTTTTTTGATCAGGGACAATTTGATTTTTCCATTGAGTCTTAAAATTTCAACCTGGACTTCATTGACTCACCTGGTTTTAACCTTTGGCTGTGATTGTACCTGGGGCTTAAATATGGGTTTATGTATGTGTAAAATGAACTATTTTAGCATCTAACAAAATGTTGGATAGACAATTTTTTTTTTAATTGCTGATGGTTACCCCTGACTGGGTGAACTAACTTGGGCTGAATGTCAATTCTTCATCTTCATTCCACTCAAACTTCAAAGTTTATATTTAATGACCATCAGTTCCTTCTTGTTTACAGGTGATTGGTCAATTTAATCTTGGGTTCATCATTGGGAAGTTAGATCAAGATTTATTTATTGTGGATCAGGTACACTTGAATTCGTGCTTTGTTCTATTTCCACCTCTTTCAATTGATTCTTCATGCTAAAGTGAAAGAACTGCTTCTGCCTGCCTTGATTTTCTTCCTTGTGGAAAAATATATATATATGAAACAGCAATGACATTCTTATATGGCTGTTTCTGTTTATCTCCGTAGCATGCTGCTGATGAGAAGTACAATTTTGAGCGACTTTGTCAATCAACAATCTTGAATCAACAGCCTCTGCTGCGGTGAGGTTTCACGACCTTTATTTTCTACTACATTTTTTCACATAAGATTAATTTGGTTTGGCTAGTTATGACAACAAACAACAAACAGCAAAACCAAATGTTCGATACAATGCTTTTAGATCATTAATATCTCTTGCTGCAATTCTTTTCTCCATTCAATTTTCAATTGTATATTGGCATATACCAGTATCTCTTTATCATTCATCATATTGGGATACTTATCCTCCAGGCTTTATGTAGGTCACTGAGGCTGGAGTTATCTCCAGAGGAGGAAGTAGTTGCTTCAATGAACATGGACTTGATCAGGTAAAATATGGTTTATGCTTTTTATAGGCTTTCTTCATAATGTTTATGTTCTTAAGTTCTTATTTTGAGAATTGAATGCAACTATTATATGATGGCAATGTGATTTCTGGTCTACCAAATTGTCAGAAAAAATGGATTTGCTTTAGAAGAGGATCCAGATGCACCACCTGGGCACCGATTTAAACTAAAAGCTGTTCCCTTCAGTAAGACTATAACTTTTGGAGTTGAAGGTATTGTTTGCTTTGGCTTTCCTTTTTTCTTTCTCTTTTATACAAACAAATGTAATGATATGGAAAAGAATAAATTGGCATTTACGGTACAGAAAAGAAGAAATTAGCAATGGCCTCGCAGCTATATTCTGAAGCCAAAACAAGGGCACATTAACTGAGAAAAACTCGATTCAATTCAAACTTTTTAACACCAAAAAGATGTAAAGAGATGGAAAAGAAAAGAGTGATAAAAGTTTCATTGGCAGATTGTTACAATTGCATTGTAGTCTACACTTATTGAACTGAATTCATTTCTTGATTAGTTACTCATGTTCCGTATAATCACAAGTGCTTGGGCTAACAGTGGTTCTCTGTGTTTATTTCACAACTTTCTATTGACCAGCATAGCATTTGGTTATACTGGGCAACGCTTGATTGCTTAGTGGTCCTTGTTTGATTAAGATGGTGCATTAATATTCTTCATCATGCAACACTCTCACCATCTCCATGCAAAAAAAATGAGTAGTCAATTATATTTTTTATTGGAGTGGCATGTGGGAGAAGTTAATTACTGGTATTTGTGTGGAGACAGATGTAAAGGACTTGATCTCTACTCTTTCTGACAGTCAAGGGGACTGCTCAATAATTGGTAGTTACAAGATGGACACTTCTGACTCTGTTTGCCCATCGAGAGTTCGTGCAATGCTGGCATCGCGGGCTTGCAGATCATCTGTTATGATTGGAGACCCACTTGGAAGGAATGAGATGCAAAAGGTATTCTCTCAATGAAATCTGATCGATCATATCCATATATTGAGACAGCTAGCTTTTAGTGTGTGTGTGTGTATATTACTTGATGAAGTCATCGTTATTGAGAATAAATAGAGACATCAGAAAGAGTGACTAGATGGCATGATGTTTCGGATTCCTTTCTTCCGCAGATAGTGGAGCAATTAGCAGACCTGAAATCACCTTGGAATTGTCCCCATGGAAGGCCAACCATGCGACATTTGGTTGACATGACATCCATTTATAAAAGATCAGATGAAAAAGATGTGAACTTGTAATGGATCTTCACATGACAGGTGCTAACCGGTGCCTAACTTATTGTACATGCACATGTAGACGATGTAACCAAACAACAATCTTTAACCGGCATGGGATTAACTCATTACAATGTAATGTTTCCATCCCGTCCCACTGAATGATACTGGAATTATTTTAGTCTAGTCCTTGTGTTCCATACAAATGGATAAACAAAAAAAGAGGAAAATTTTGTAGAATCATGCCAGGTTAAATGCTGATATGATGAAGTGCGTGAAGCTGAAAGTACCATTTTAACATCAATTATCTTGAAGTAATTTGATGTTCTACAATTAGTTAATAAAAATATGATAGAATCTATATCTATATCTATATATTAAATTTTGAGTACTAGAATCATTAAGTAAAAAAATTGACAAGTGTCCACTTTCATATTTGAAGATTTACTTAAAAAGCGAATGTGTTAAAGCTATTAAAAATAAAATATTTTTAATAGTTATTTTGTATTATTTTTAACTAAAACACTATACATATTTTAATACTACTCAAATTCTATTATGTATATATTACGTATTTTTCTACCTTAAATTATTCAAAATATTTTTTTTAAACCATTAAAAAATTAAAAAATTATAATAATTCCTAAAATCATTAAGCAAAAAATTTGATTAGTATCTACTTTCATATTTGAGTATTCACTTAAAAAATTAATGTATAACTATTAAAAAATTTAATTTTTTTTATTAAAAATAAAATATTTTTAATAGTTATTAGTATTATTTTTTAACTAAAACACTATTATATATATTTCAATACTACTCAAATTCTAAAATTATGTATATATTACGTATTTTTCTACCTTAAATCACTCAAAATAATTTTTCTAAATCATTAAAAAATTAAAAAAATTAAAAAAATTATAATAATTACTTAATATTATTTTTTAACTAAAACACTATTATACATACTTCAATACTAATTTAATAATTCTAAAAACAAATCTTATTATAACTAAAAAATTATGGCAACAAAAATTAAATAAAATAAAATTAATGTAATTTATTTAGTTATTATTCCATTTAAATTATTTATATCATTTTATTTTATAGTTCGCGCATTGCGCGGAATCATGACTAATATATATTAAATGTTGAGCTCTAAAGTTATTAAGCCAAAAATTTGATAAGTGTCTAGTATTCACCCTGAAAACTAATATGTCAAACTATTAAATATCTTAATTTTTTATAAAAAATAAAATATTTACCATATTTATTTAGTATTATTTTGTAACTAAAATACTATGCATATCTCAATACTACTCAAATTCTAAAAATATTTATATACTACATATTTTTTTTTACCTTAAATCACTCAAATATTTTTTTCAAACCATTAAAATCTTTATTTTTCAACTAAAACATATTATATCTACTCTAATACTAATCTAATAATTTTAAAAATTAATTTTATTATAATTTAAAAATTATAATAAAAAAATTAAAGAAAATAAAATTAATATGATATATTTTATTTTTAATTTATTTAGTTATTATTTTATTTAAATTATTTGTTTTTATTTATTTATTTAATAGTCTACGCATTGATATATTACTAAAATATTTAATTTATTAAAATTATTTAATTATTTATTTTAAAATATTTATATTATTTACAATCCGATCAAACGGATTAACAACTAGTAGGTTATAAATTTAATGAATCCAATCATTTATTACAAAATTTATGTTTTAAAATATTTTATAATTAACTAACAAAGTATATTACAGATTTAATAAATATATTTAAAAAAAATTAAAAGAATAAAAATTTAAATTTTTTCCAAAAAATATTTTCAGAAAAGCCAAAAAAATTCATAATTTATTGCTCTAATGTCCTTTTTTTTTATAAAAAAATAAAGTTGTTGGCGGTGGTATAAATTTTTATTTTTTATTTTTTACCGTGATGGAATGAGCATAAAAAAGGGCTTCAAAATATTGACTGACTATCGAGGTAAAAAAAGACAACAAAATTGTTAAAATAAAAACCCCCGCTCTGCTCAGAATCGATCGATCCCTCCTCAAAGAGCCAAACCGAAACATCAAATCAAAAGAAAAGAAGAAGGTTGGGCTTCTATTCCGCTCCTACTTTTCCTTCGGTAATAATATTTTCGACTCTCAATCTTTAGGGTTTTAGCGATTGATTCTTAATTATATATTATTATGGTTGATTAGACTTAAGAGTAGTCGCTCTCGTCTTCTCAACCTTCCTCTTTCATTATCTCTGCGCGAGCTTTGGTGTTCGACAACTGTTATCTCTAGAATCGAATCGTCTTCACTATCATAGTATCGATCCGAAGTTGTTTTGTGCTTGACCCTTTTTTTTTTTTTCGTCTCAGGCTTAGGTTTGCTTTGGTCGAGTTCGCTCTCACTGCGCTCTAAAAACATGGTAAAAAAAAAAAAGTCCCTTTGTTAGGGTTTTGGATTTTCCGTTTTTTCATCGGTTAATTGTGTTTGCTTTATTTAATGATGGAATTGATTCTGTTAATTTTGCAGCTTCCTCTTTCTCTACTTAAGACTGCACAAGGCCACCCTATGGTAAGGGATATACTTTAATCTTTAGTGATACTTTTACCGGTTTGTGTTTGCGTTGTTGTGGACGTTGTTTTACCGCCGTGTTTTGTTGATGCAGCTTGTAATTCATGGGTGGTTGTATGTTGTAACAGTTGGTGGAACTGAAAAATGGAGAGACTTACAACGGGCATTTGGTTAATTGTGATACTTGGATGAACATTCATCTCCGTGAAGTCATCTGTACCTCTAAGGTTAACTAACTACCCTTTTTTTCTTTATTTTTTAATTTTTAATGAGAATTTTCTCTTGTTTGAATGCTAATTGTGTTTCGCTGGAAATTAACGTAGGATGGAGATAGGTTTTGGAGAATGCCTGAATGCTATATACGTGGGAATACTATTAAGTATCTTCGAGTTCCGGATGAGGTAATTTCTGTTTGAATTGAGTTTTCTCCTTCTGTGTAAAAATGTTGCTATATCTACTCCTGATTGTTAACTCAGTTTGCTCAGCTGGGACTATTGATTTCTTATGCTTTGAGAAAAGAGAGAGCATTTTTTTTATATACTGGAATAATGAATCTGTGGTTGGAAGGAAGGTAAATTTGATTTGTTACTAAAATACCAACCTCTCTGTCCAAACTATAAAAGGGGAACAAATGGAAAATATATTTATGCTTTCTTTATGACCAGGACTCAAACACTAGATACTACTTACATAATTGGTTGAGGCAGTGTATGCAGCATTGATTTTGCTTGCAAGATTGCTAAGATATTTTTAATCTTGGCTTCAAAGGCTTCAAGATTCATATGGTTGCAAAGTTAATTCTTCCAGGAGATTTTTTGATACTAATTTAACATTTTATTACAAGCTTTGTAATTACCAGATGGTTTGTGTGCCTTTTCATGCTTAGGTGGCTTTTGCTTACTCTAGCTGTAACTTTCATGTTTCAGGTGATTGATAAAGTTCAGGAAGAAACCAAGAGTCGTGCAGGTATGCTGTAACTTGTTTATTGATACTGGACAAGTATATATTATATATTACTATTATGAACTAAGTGGTGATACAACCTTGTAGTTTTGGTAGTTAACTTGTTGATTGATTGATTGATTTCTCTCCCTGATTTTCAGACCGCAAGCCACCTGGTGTAGGCCGTGGAAGAGGAAGAGGCAGAGAAGATGGTGGAAGGCAAGTGAAAGGAATTGGGCGCGGCCTGGATGATGGAAGTTCTAAGGCTGCAGGTGGAGGACGTGGCAGAGGTGGTTCAAGTGGAAAGACAGGTGGAAGTAGAGGTGTGTAGATGTCAATAATGATTATAATAATGATAAAGTTCACATAGCAATTATGCGTAGATTGAGTGCATTTGAATCAATATTCTCATATAGCTCATCTTGCTTTCGTTGACAGGTGCAGGGCGTGGCAGGGGCTGATGAAAGAGATGGTACCCAATCATTTTGGGCCTGTTTGCTACTTTTAGAGGCATTTTGCGCCCAACTTATATTTTAAATGTTTTGCTTAGGTTGAATCCGTTGAATGGTTGGTTTAGTTTGTTGTTCAGAGAACTTAAATGGATCGAAGACGTATTTGTTTGTATTGGGATTCTTGTGAGCTTGTACTATACTCCTCTGGTTGACCTCTTTCAAGTCAAGTTTATTCTATCTTCAGATAACAGTTAATGATTTTGTCAAATTCTCATAAGGTGAATGGTGGTTGAGATATGAATTCACAATTCAGAGGAACCGCATTACATTGCACTCAAATGATTTTAGTTAGCATAGAATTTTTCTTGAATTTACAGTAATTTTCTTGTACCTTTGCGTTCGTTTTCTATCTTGTCTTAATGTTTAATTTAAGGTTGACTCAAATACCTGCCATTCTACTTAGCATGCTGGGCTGATGTGGGAGGTAGGAATATCATTTAGCAGTGATAATTTACTGTTAGTATGCTGTAATGTCTGTCATTCTACGCAGGAATCGTTTGAAACGATTCCTATACTTGATTCACACACCAGAATCGGGATAAAAGGGAATTGAAAATAAAATGAAAATTTCAATAAAGTATTTAATTTATAAAAAAATCGAAATCGAAATTATTTTTATTTATATAAGAAAATATATTAAATAATTATTATTATATTTTATTTCATTACTTTTAAAAATATTATATTCTATAAATTTTCATAATATATGATAATATTTAAAATTTTTATTAATTTATAATTAATTTAACTTGACAAAATTTTAATGAATCAAATATTAAAAATTAAAATCATTCAATCGACTCCTAGCATGTTGTAGGAATATCATTTTTCTTTTCATTTTAAATGTGATAATTTACATTTGGGACCAGAGGGGAGTAAAAGAAGACATGGATCATGGGGTTGTTAAAGTTTTTTCTAATATGGATGATGCCTATTTTTCTTGCGAGTTGTCGAAGATTTCATAATCAACGTGCTCGACATCCAAGAGCGATTTACTCCTGCAGAATTATCAGACAACCAACAGCACAGGCGACCATCTTCACCACCTGTCCACCCAAAAATTCCTTGGCTCTGAGCAGTTCCACCCTTGACGCTTGACATGGGCAATATACTCCTGACAACACCTGAATGGCCGCCTCCGAGAATTGCTTCTGGAGATCCAATTGCTCCCACACTATAATTTATAGGAAAATAGCCTAAAGCACCAGTATTAGTACCGCCAATCACCCATAAACTTTCACCTTCTCCAGGGTAATGGCAATCAACAAAATAATCAACCTGCCAAGACGAAAAGCAAGTGGAATCAGGAATTGTTAATTTGTACCAAATAGTTGTGGGACTTCTATATTCAAAATATTACTAAAACGTGTATGTCTGCACCATTCTAAGACAAACCTAAAATGAGATTAGTCTATGCAGAACACAAAAGCCTAAGAAATCCTCGAATATTATCATTTACTTTCTCAAGGAAGCAAAACCATACAACTGAACCATACACGAGCAAGAACCAAGTACTCAGCCATTTGAAGTTACAAGGTGTCAAGTTTAATCTTTAAAGGGGATTCACAGTATTGCATCCATACAAGTGTCATTATGGTGCAAATCACACCAAACAAAAGAGAGGATAAATCACATTATGAAGAAAAGAACTGATTTGCTGACTTATGAAGAAACATTGATCAAAAGAGAAAAAACGCACATGATCTAATGCCCAGTTGTCAGATGCCATCGAGCGGGCTTCCTGCAAGTTTGCTTCATTTCTTGCATCCTCCCAGTCCCAAATGCTGAATATCGTTTCAATGAGTTTAAAAATAATAAATAATTAAAAAGATTGTCCATCTTAGAAGTTGGGTTTGTGCAAGTGCTGGATTTGTACTAAAATGACACGGGTAACAATGTAAAACTCATTTTGCAGTTACCATAAGAACTGGAAGAATACCTTAAACTTTCAATATGTGTTAAGCACCAAAGCTTTTGATAGTTCTCTCCAAAAAAGCCCACCTTCCCAATAGAAGTTCCCACATTAATTACCTACAAGATTTTAACAGTCCATTTGATCTCCAAGAAAAGCGTTGAAGGAAGTTCAAAATTGTGAGGCCAACAAATTGTAATCACCATAAACTAATGTAAAATATAGAAGCAAGAATAAAGTAAAGAATAGTTTTAATTAAATGACTGCACTTACTGATTCCAGATGATCATCATCATTGATGTCCCCATTAACGTCGAATATACACATCAACCCATCTACAGAAGCAGAAAGAAGCTTGTTTCCATGCCCGGGGACAAAATGTACCTAAGAAAGAATATGTGGATTTAGAGACAGAATATAGTAAGCCCATTTTTCATAGAAGCCGATTCACAAACAACAATAAAATATCACCATCTAAACACTATATCCCATCTTGGAAAAAAAAAAAACACACACATTTGACCAATATATGCAGGAAAGTCACTAACAGCTCAAATGAGCAAATCTGTAACAGGGAATATGCACAGTGGCAATGGCACAACTGCAATAAATTTAATCTAGCTTTCTTCCGGCATCTACATTTGTTAAGTTGTCCATGCCATGAACACCATGTGTGCGGAGTAAAGCAAATGTGTAATCAGATGCGCACGGTACAGTTGTGTTAAAGAGCTATATGATTCTTTAATAGTCTATTGCGTCAATTTACTTGAAAAAAAAAAAGAAAAAAAGAAGAAAAAGTAACCTGGGTAACATCATCAGTGTGTGATTCTTCCAGACATGCTACCTGTTTCTTGTTTCTCCAATCCCAAAAAAGTATCTGATTTTTTTAGGAAAAAAACATCAACATTAACTCAAGTTGCAGATCAAAATGCCTGCAACAAACAGGCGATGAAAGCACAATATGCTGTTTTTAAGTTACACTCCTCAACCAAAACATTAACTGAAGCTAATGACAGAAACGTCACCACAAATTGAAATAGTAAAGAAAAAGAAAATAGAAAACCTGAGATTTAGAACCAGCAGCAAGAAGATGATCGGTAGATCCTCCAAAGGAGAAGCTGAATATCTCTTGAGAAGAACCAGCACTCACACACCACACCTACAAATTACAATAACAATAATAATAATAATAGTAATAATAATATCAAAAACAATAAATCCAGGACAAAATAACCTTGGTAATGGAGAGACAGGAGTACCTGGCGGAAGGTTCTGGTGTCCCAAGCTCTAATAGTACCGTCAGAAGAGCAAGAATGCAAGACTTGAGGCGTGGAAGAAGCACAGAAAGCAATTTGATTGATTGTATCGGAATGACCTTTAAACTCTCCTTGGAATTCACCAGTTGTCGGAGAATACAGCTTCACCGTATACGTGGATAGCGAAACCGCCATAGAAGACCAGTCATCCCTTCCGTTCCCATGTTTTTAAATTAAAACCAGTCCAAGTTAAGCAGGCAAAAGAAAGAAGAGGAAGAAGCATATATTAGAACATACTTTGGGACGATTTGGAAGATGTAGTCATCGCCGAAGTTCGTTTGGACGCAGTTTTTGAGTCCGAATCGCTTAGCTGAATTTGGATTAGGAATCCCCACCTCCACTTCCATCTCCATAGCCTCTTCCTCCATTTCTTCTCTGCACTGCTACTGCCCCCTCTGCTTCATTCGGGAAGGGCAAAACCTGAAAATGATGTACGTCGCTGAGGGTTTTAGGGTTTTATCTTCTGTGGTGATCCACACCAGAGTCTTTCCCTTCTGACCAGTCAATTTTTATATATATTTTTTAGGCATGCATTGGAATAAAGTGAGTTATCATCCTATTTGCAATGCCTTTAATTATACCGTGCCTAACTCATGTAAAAAAAAAAAAATTAGTCGTGAATTCAGGAGTTTCACGGGCTGTTTTTTATTATTTTTAATCTATATTTTTTTGTATTTTGTATTTTTATGTTGCAATTAGATAAATATTTTATTTTAAGATAATAGATGACACAACTAAATTAAAAAATATAAAATGTATATTATAGATATTTTTAAATAATCTAATAATAAAATTTTTAATACGTCAAAAAAAATAAGTTACATTTTAATTTGAATTTGTACATTAATTTAATATTTGAAATGTAATTTTTTAATAGTAAAATATAGTTTAAAATACTTATATATCAACAATGTATCTTTTACATTTTATATCAATATAATCTTCATCGGATTTTTTAGCTTTTGCTTCCAATGGTCTTTTCCATTTTCTTGCACTTTTTCATTTTGCAATTTTGTTTGTAACTTTTTATGATTATAAAATGATGTGATGTGCGATAGGAATTGTTATGTTCAATCATTGCATATGTATTTCCTTTTAAATATGATCATTTAAGACTTTTTATTCTAAAAGTGTATCTGTGCGTTGCGTGGACTGATTATAGATTATATATTTTTAAAATTTTTGATATCTTTTTATTCATAAAAGTTATAATTATTTGTAAATAATAAAATACATATAGTTATGATGAAGAACCAAAATTTTATAATAAATCTTAAGGGCAATTGACAAAATAAGTACTATATATATATAACAAATAAATAAATAAGCAAACGGTTTCTCCTCATCATACATTGAATATTTTGGAGTTAATGAATTTCTGCAGTTTGTCTTTCATCTTGTCCTACCTCCGTTCATTAGATCATGTCATCAATGAGTAGAATTTACCTACCATAGAATGCACTATCAAACCCACTTAATGTAATTTTAGAAGTAAATGATAATTAACAGCTATTACATATATACTTACTTGACAACTTTATCAAGTAAGTAAACATCCAAAGAAGAGATACAATTATAGCTACCTATTCTATTCATTATATGTTTTCCTTTCGCTCGCACAAAAAGGAATAATGTACCAATTTCAACAATGATAGAATCATAAAAGTAGTACTTGCAAAATTTTCTAGTTAATGCTCATGGTATCATTCTAAATTTAAAAACAGAAGTTGCAAAGGGAGGAGCCGCAACTCTACTACGTGACTCTTCTCTTCTGCATCTTTGATCACATTGCAAGCTAGTCTAAATGTCAAAAATTCAAAAAAAAATGTGAAAAATCAGCAAATGGGCATGAGGAGCATATATATGTACAAAATTTAAATTCTAAGTGATGCAAATTTTTTAAATTATCTGTCTTTAATACTAAAGCAAGTAGCCTAGATGGGAATAAAACTAATAATTATTACTAAAAATAAGACTAAGGTGAGGAGGAAAAAACAAGCTCAAAATATTTAACCTGTGAATGAGAAATCAATAACAAATTTAAATTTTGTAAGGCTTAAACCTTGTAATAAGCTTAGATGCCCTAAAGAGCACAGAAATTATATCTTTCTGTAGTAATAAACAGAAAATCTTGGGCTTAACCTTATCACAAATAAATAAATAAAATAGCTAAACCGAAAAAAAAACCTGACACAATTGATTTTTTTGGTTTTTTAGGTTCTTACAATCAACATAAATTGTTGTGTTTCTTCAATAACCAGTTCAGTTGGTATGTGATTTTTTTTTTCTAAATAGTTTGATGTCATTTCTCTGTTTAACCCAAAAATAGAATCATTCACACCACATCATAGTAACAATCAAACCCAACACTAAATAAATAAAAACTAAAGCAGCTAGCTTTCATTCTATTCTTACCTTTAATTATATTGTTAATTTTGATTGATTGATTTCAAATAATATCTGTCTCTAACCCTCACCTCCCGGCAGTTAACTGACTGAGTTCAAGTAATGAGAGAGAGAACAATCAATAATTTTAAGAAGGTTCAAAACTGATATAGCAATACCAAATAGCAAGACTAAGAAAGCTATAGATGAAATAAAATAAGAGAAAAAAATACGTAAAATTGTTTTAACTCCGCATCAGTCTGTGTAGGAACTGCAATTTATACTCTGCTTCTAAATTTGCTCTAAATGGATATTTTCAATCCTTGCGCTCTGAGGTGCCTAAAAAAATCATTTTAACAAAAACTCTTGAAGAAGAAACGAAATTACAGAACTTCTACAATGTGATCAATAATATAACCCATATGCAAAATTGACAAAACCAAGTCCACCGAAGAAAAAAAAAACACAAAGCGAAGAAGAGCAGGATAAAATACCTTTGAAAAGTAGATAATCTGCATATCAAAAGCAAAAATAAATAAAATACATTAGGTAAAATCAAATCCAAATATCAAAAGCAAACACGATCTTAATTCTAAAAGATAAAATAAATAAATAAAACTAACCTTTGCAAATACTGAATGGTTCTGCAAGAAAAAAAATTGGTTATGGAATTGAAACAAATCAATAGCCAAAAAAAAAAACTAACCTTTGGAAACACTGAATGGTTCTGCAAAAAAAAAAATGGTTATGGAATTGAATTGGGTAATGGACATGATTGAATGAAGGGAAAAAATAGACAAATGGCTAAACAAATCAATAGCCATTTACCTACATAAATAAGGTATTGAAGAAATAGAGATGGAAAAGGGAGAGGCGAAGACTTGAAGAAATAGAGGGGAGAGATGAGATAAAAGAAGGTAGGGGCAGGTGATTAGGTCGAAAAGAGCAGGAGAAGGATGGAAAAGAAGGTAGCAGCGATTAACAGGGCAAGAAGAAGAGGATAAAAGAACAATGACGAAAGGGAAAAAACAAATATAGATATACAGAGAGAATAGGATTGTTTAGAGGTGTATATTGAATTACGAAAGTAGATACGTTTAAAATTTTGAACTGAATGATTTTGGTACTTAATATTTAATACATATAGATATAGATTATGAAATTATTTATCTAAATTACGTTTTGTTTTATACGATTGATAAAATTACCACATTAAAATTGAATTTAAGAATTTATACCTCCCAAATATCGAAAATCCTCTTCTCATAGTTGTTTTATCCGACCATTTTTTGCTTCAATAGTTTTTCTTTAGTATAAATATATAGATGATGTTTGAACTTTTCAGTTTTTACTATTTTAGTGTTTGAGCTAATTTTTTTATAATCAAATATCTCAACTGTAAAAAAAAATTAAATCAATGTTTCTATCATGTTAAAGTGCTTATATATTTTACTTTAAATATTTAAATGCCCTTATTTTATATTAGACTTCATATACTTTTTTTTCTAATTATTTCCTTTCAAAATTATTAGTAATAAAAAATTATTGTTATTATCAAACTACACTAGAAAATTAAATATTATTTTGTTTTGATTTTATTTTTATAATTATAGTGGTTGAATTTAATTTTTATTTCATAATTTTAGTTAAATTAAATTTTATCCATTAAAAAATCATTTTTTTCTATTTTTAATTATAATAACTAAATTTTTATTTTTATTTTATTAAATTGCATTTCTATTTTAACACTTTCACATAATTTTGAAAAATATTAAATGTTTTTATTTTATTTTTAATAATAATGGTTCAATTTTTATTTTATTTTAATAATATTTTGTATTTTCAAATTTAACATATATGAGTGAAAGAAAAAAAAATACAAAAAAGAATAAAAATATAAGCTAATATTTAAAAGGACATTTAAATTAATTTATTATTTAAAAGATAACACACGGCAAAACCTGTTAGAATTGCCAACTTTTTTTTTTTATCAAATTATCAGAATCCTTTTCCAGCAATTTGAACTCTTTTTCTTTGAAACGTCTGTGCTATTTACAACGATTGATGTCAAATCATATTTTTCTGAAAAGGCCTATAAGAGGTCTCCGTCCAATTAAAAGAAAAACTATAAATTTAGTGTCTCAATTTTATAATTTTTTTATTTAAATGTCTAAATTTTTTTTTTTACAATCAAATATCTAAACTTTAAAAAACATATTAATATAGTGTCTCCAATAAATTTAATATTAACTGAATATTAAGTCAAACCAAATATAATCCACTTTTATATCAATTACTAGTGATGTCATGTATCACATGTATTACATTATTTAAAGAACAAAATTAATCTTATTAAAAATTATAAATTAACAAAAATAACTTCAACATTAACTTTCGCAACAGACATTAAAAATAACTGAATAAGAGTAATTTAGTGCTTGTGGCAAATGACATGACTAATGACAGAAATAAAACTGGATTCCATTTGAACTGACTAAGCACCAAATCAATATTAAATCTATTGAAAATACTACATTAGTATATTTTTTTTAAATTCAAACACTCGATTGAAAAAAAAAATTCAAACACTCAAATAAAAAAAATCACGAAAGTTGTAACATCAAATTTGCAATTTTTCCTCCAACAAAGTAAAGTTATCCGTACTAAAGAAATCATGCGGGCAAAATCACTAAGCCATTCCTTTCTCCCAGAAAAACTAATCTGAGGTATGCAGTGCCCAAGGTATGCAAATCCTATCTACAACATTCCAATGTGTGAACTTTCCAAGTTTGACAAACCCACTTTGAAACCAAATTCAGAAAAGGATTATGCTGATCTTTATCATGTACCCAACTCGCTATCACTTTCACTAGCAGAAAATACAAGGCAAGGGCGGAGGTGGAACCGCATTAGGCAAAAAACATGTCTGGTAAGGACAACTAAGCAAATTAGCATGCACCCCGCTCACAGCAATATAGAGGGTCCAAAAATAGATAACAATCCTGTCTGGTTCAAATAATCATATCCATGAAGCATAAGCTAAAAATACAACATTCTAATCCGAGTTAAAGATTTTCAGCTGTCTATAAAATAGAAACTAAGGTTTGCCAGCATGAAATGCTCGGCAAATTTTAATTCCACTCAGATGAGGAAAAAACGACACTCATTTAATTTGTCATCAATACCGAAAATTTAAGGCAAACTATCATCTCAGTAAATTGACATCTTTGAGTAACACAATCATGTGCTTGGTGCAGCTTCCTTTTTCTCTTCTTGATCAGTGCCATGTTCACCTGGCTTTGCAGCACCTTCTGCACCACCTGGCTTTGCAACTTCTTGATCTGCAATTAGAATGTACATGCAGAATTGTATCAACATGGAACAGAAAATTGCTCAAAGCCGCACAGAAATTATAGACATGGCTTGACATACAAATGAGCTGAATGATATAATTTGAAATAAGATCACAGTTATTGATTACTTCATAAGCAAATCTACAATTCTAACATTAAAGGAATTTGACCATCATTTATAGGCATTGCTAACAACTATCTAACAATTATTTTCCAATGTGTTGCTCTATAGCCAACAGAAATTAGAAGTCCCTTTTAACAATGAAATGTTCGACAAGAATATTATATCATCTACAATATCTTGAAAGCAATCTAACCTTCATCATCACTATCATCAAATTCACCCATAGCATCATCGCCCATGCCTCCCAGGCCGCCCATGCCTCCCAGGCCGCCCATGCCTCCCAGGCCGCCCATCCCTCCCAGGCCGCCCATCCCTCCCATGCCGCCCATCCCTCCCATGCCCATGTCTCCCATGTTAAAATTCTGCACAACACAACTAGGAATCAACCAATGATCAAAAATGCCAAAACAAACATTCAAAAACGTCAGCTAGTCCTTACAGAAAAGTCCATCCCTCCTAAGTCCAAGGCACCGCCAGCACCTAATCAAACCAGATGCCAATACCAAATTAGAATCACATTATATCCACATTCATTAACTTCAACAGAAAATTTTTAGATATATAACTGAAAGACATTGTTTAGCCGGGTCATACCTTCATCCTCATCTTCATCTACCCATTTGTCCCAATCTACTTTGACATAATGTGGTGGCTTGCCATCTCCACGCAATAGCCTCTTCCACCATCCTTTCTCTGCCTTCTCCAAGATGCAGAATATGCTCCTAACCCCAATGTTAATTTTGCTTTCCTAAATCATTAAAGAAAAAAGAACAGATATTAAAAAAAAAAAAAACAACGAAACAATCCTACTATCCAAGTTCCCTAATCAACAAGTCCAACTGAAAAAGACTTGCATGTTTTCCTAATAAAGAAGTCCAACACAATAAAACAATATAAAGAACATAAGCAATAAAAACATTATACAGTATACACACGTTATCACACCCTTAAATTCAACTTAATTTTCAAATGGTGCCATTCAACCACAAGATAAGACCCACATTCTAAGGTAAAATTCAGTTGCTCTGAAGAAACGCGAACCCATATTAATAAAGTAACTCATTCTGTATAAATGTGTCAAAGGGGTAGCACAGCAGCTTACCTCTACATTGACCTTATCATGCAGCTCCAACTTCAGTTCATAATTGTTATTATCTGCTCCGGCACTAGCAGAAAACGTAAACACACCCTCGGGCTCAAGATTAACTTTTGCGTCTTTGGCATCAGGCAATTGCACTGTAACAAAAACTTTGTCCAACCTCTGGGCCCACTTCACTTCAGGATGACGACTAAAAAACACAAAACAGAAACAAAACTTCGTTAAATGGAAGCAAAATCGGAGAAGTCAAACAAAATCAGACAACAAATCCATTAACATCATATACACAGATAAATCATAAACCCTAAAAATATCCAAAACTACAACCCTAAACCTAAACAAAACCTTCGAAAAATTCCCAAAAACTGATAAAAAATTACAAACACTAAAATGAAACGGATCGAAATCGATGATACACATAAATATCAAACACAGTTATCAAATAAATAAAAAAATCAACTGCTTCAAAGAGCTAATCAATCAAATCAAATCACATCAAACGGAGATTAAAGAGAAGTAAAGAAGCTAACCTCATTTTTATACTATAAAAAAAGAAATATAAAGCTGTTTTAAAACCCTAAAAACCAGAGAGAGAACACTGCGAAGTAAAGGAGAAGAGTACGCGAGTGCGAGGGATTTTATAGGCAGATAATAAAGAGAAAGTCTAAAGCGCGAGGGGTGAGCATCTTCATTTTTTCCTTTTATTTCTAGTAGTTTCTACTAGATTTTTCCATTCTCTGATTCACTGCGATCGCTTGTTCCTTCACTACGGTGTTTTCCGTTCCTACGTCGTTTGTGATTGGACCGATCTTAATCAGCAGGAGAGTATTTGACCGAGTGATGAGGTTACAGTGTACTCCAACTTTACTCCTCTGGTATCAATGGATCTAATGGGCTCACCCTTTTGTGTGTCTCCGTGGGCTTGGGTTTGCCTATAGATTAGAATTTGATAACAATTTTATATTTTTTTTAAACAACTAATCGAAATGGCTAAAGTTCATGACCGAAAATGAAGGAGTAAAAGAGTTGAAAAATTAAACTCTATTCTTAATTAAATATTTTGGTTTATGATATCATATTTTATCATCTCTTGTCAGTGGATTAGGCATAACAATTTTTATTGATGTATTAGAAAGGGATGAATTAAAATTGAAATTACTAAAATATCAAATTAAAAAATTATTAATTAATTAATTTAAGTAAAAAGACTTTAATTATAATAATTCATGAAATCTTGAATAGTTAAATGGTATAACTCTTTTCAAGAAGAATTCGTTTCTTCCTTCTCCCTCCTCAAGTAAAACAAAAATTACTATAGTCCAAGATTTTATCAAAAAATTAGTAATCTATTGATGAATTTTTTAATTAGGAAATTGAAATGAATTTTTGTCAATCTAACAATGTATACCGAGCTAGTGTCTTATGTTGGACAATACTTAAAAATTGAATTCATAATCTATATATATATATATATATATATCTATAAAGGAGGACACGGAATTCACTGTTCATAAACAGTGAATTCCTTGTAATTTTAAAAAAAATTCTAAATTGCCACTCTGAAAAACGACGCCGTTTTCCTTTTGGATATTCATATGTAAAACGACGCCGTTCTAGTTTGTTAAAAAAAAAAACCATCCAGAAGCCTAGACCTGACTGTAATTATTTATTTAGATCAAGGTTTTGATTGATGAGGTGCTGATTTTGTTATTTGATTTCGTTTTCTTTTTTAGCCTTATGGCCAAATGCTAAGAGAGAAGACAGTTGGCGGAGATGATGATGCGTTCAACACCTATGATGAGCTGCTGGTGAAGATGTAAGTGAATGACTTCTAGGTTTATTTTTGTGCCTGTTTATTTTTGCTCCCCGTATTTTAGATTTCTAGGTTTTACCTTTTTTTTATATTTCTTGCTTTTATTTATTGTAATTTGTTAGCGAATGACTTCGTTTCATGAGGATGATTGTGATCTCCCTGTTTCTTTGGTCTCTACGTTTTTTATTTCATGGCAGAGAAAGAGTTACAGAAGAGGGAAAAAAATTAAACTTGGTTGAATTCGGAGGGATAATTTTTCAACCACTGTTTTAAAGCTCATGTGTATTCTATTTCCTTTTTTCTGCATGAATTATTTTTTATTTTTTTTAAGAGAAACCTAAGCCTCGCTGATTGGTCTAACAGGGATTGGCATTTGCCTAGAGAAGCCGTAGAGCTACCTCTCCCTCCCATTTGATATATATATAAGGGGGAAAGCAAAAGGGTGCAAGCAAAGCCACACAGATACACATCACCCAGCAGAGAAACATAGAGGCAGCAGTAGCAGCAAACTCAGTAATCAAAGTCGCAGCTCTTTGTAGCTCTCTTTAAAAAGGCTCACACAATCGCGGCCTTCTTCGTTCTGGTAAACACCAATTTCTTTCTTCCTCTATTTTTTGTGTTTGTTAGTTACTGATAAGCTTTATTATGACTGATTTTGTAAATCAAGAACCTTTTCTTGATTTTATGAAGTGGGTAATTGATACATTTTTATTTGTTTAATTCTTTTCTTTTATTATTGAATTTGAAGCAATTGAGCTAATGGCCTGAGATTGTTGTTTTGGCTTGAGATTTATTATACAATAACAAAATTAGGTTCTTGATGCCATGTTGCATCTCTTTCTTTGTTTTTATTTTCTCTTTTGATATAAAACCTTTAATTTTTTTAATGCTGCCTGTTCCAATTTAATTTGTCGACGAAAGGAAAAAAGGTTGATTTTTTTAATTTGTTGTTGGTGTTTGGGGTTTAAAAATTGTTTCTTGCAATGGCTGGTGTGTTTGGTTTTAAAAATTGTTTCTTGCATTGCCCATAAATATATATAGTAATGGTAGAAATTTTCTGAATTGTCTCCTTTTTAAATTTGGCATTCAATCTTTTTTTTTTTCCATTTTTGATTGCTTACTTGAAGAAGTATCAACGTTTTTAAAATTGTCCATATTTGTTTGTTGGTTCACTTATAATCTTGATTGCTGCAAATGTTGTTTTCAGTTTGAAATTAATTTGAAGAAGCAACTTATTTAATTGTAGAAGATATCTGATATATATATTTTAAATATGCCAACTGGGAATTTGTTGCAATGGTTGAAAAAAGGGATGTATGCATATTCAGTTTTGAAAAGACAAAGCTGTGTAATGCAAAGTGAAAGGTATTCTTCTTGACTTTTATTAACACCCATTTTCTAGGTAACTTTATTTTGGGAGATTATTGACAATGAGATTCAATGTTCAGCTCTTGATTGTTCCTCCATTGGTAAAAATCTCATGATGGTTTTGCATTTCTTCTTCATTTATCGGCAAGAAATTCACCTGTTTCTGCAACAAAATACAACTAATTGATGTAAGCTTTCATAAAAAAAATATAGTCTATAGTTTGTCTTTTTCTTTTATGCTCTTTAAATTTTTGACATGTTTGGTAAGATGGGAGGCAATTTAGAAGTTTATCAGACACCACTTCCTTTGCAGGCCAATTGTCTAGGATTAATTTAATAGTTTTTTTTTTTTATTTCAGAAAAAATGCCACGTTTTTTTTTTTTTCTCTGTTAACATGTTTTTTCCTTTTATTTGCTTGCTTGGATTGATTGTTGTTTCGACTCTGGTGATAATTTCATATTTTCTTAAGAATTCTTGCGGGTTTTATATTAGGTTTGGCTTCTCTGCTTCTTTTGCTATGTTTGTTTTCCATTGTTGAAGACTGTTATTATAGTGTGTTATATAATGAACCTTTGTCTTTGTCACCACAAATTGATAGAAAAAATCAATTTTTTTCCACAAGGAGAAAAATGAAATCATATTATTTTAAATAATTCTTTGTTATATAGTTCCACAGATTATAAAATATATGAATTTCCACAGATTATAGAATATATGAATTATTATATGATATAAGTTAGAATATATATTGGTTTTGGTTTGGTGATGTTGCAACATGAGTTAATAAAAAAGTTTAAATTTATAATTTAAACAAATTTAGTATATCTCATGAAAATTAATTACCTTTCAAAAAAACCTTGCCCGTGGTTTTTTCCTTTTAATGAAATGAATTATGAATATTTTTTAAACATTATCACATTTTTTAACTTATTATTTTTTTTTTTGTAGGATTGATGAACAAGGCCTGTAATTTCGTGTTAATACTCTGTTGGACTACGTTTGTTGAGGAGTTATGTGGACAATTTATTGATTTTTTCATTATTTCAGTTTGTAGTTAAAATTACAATTGAATTTAATGGTTAATACTTGACCTATGTGTAAAAAAAAATTGTAGTATCTCGCGGCGAAGAGCGGTAACTTTTTTTGTCTTCTAATACTATAAAATAATTTCACCACTATTTAACCTTCAATGATTTTTAATAAAACTACTTAATTCCAGATGAATGATATTTGAATTTTCATAAAGTTTATCATGTACAATACTTATTTGTCCTCTCTATATAAGTCAAGTGATAAGAAGTGTGTATATGCAAATGAAAAAAGTAGAATTCAAATCTCTTTAACCCTCATTCTTTTCTTATGATAGAGAATTAAATACTTTAAGCAGCTAAAAAAACCTTAATTTTGATAAAGCTCTCCAAACCATCAAATGTAAATCTAATGACTAATCTATATAGGCATATATATATTTTTTAAAAATTTTCATTTTTGTCCTCCGTCATGAGTTCGATCCCTTCTCTTTAACTTTCTAGTTGTGAAAAAAAAAAACTCATTCTCTAAAGGCCACTATATATATATATATATAGAGAGAGAGAGAGAGAGAGAGTGAGAGGGGGGGAGAGAGAGGGTTTGCAATAGCTCAAGAATTACAATCTGGTTTCTTAAAGCCTATTGAAGGATGAAGCTCATTGCAATAGCCCGGCCCACTATTTGATTTTTCATCCTGTGCACATGATGAGTCTGGCATATATGCAATTTTAACCGGTGACCGCTCACCAGTCACCAGCAATACTTGTATTTGCGGAAGGAAAAATACTTGTTTATTATTTTATCAGATAGGTGTAAAATATTAAAAGTGTTTATTTTAACAATGTATCTCTATATAAATATTGTACTTTTAGATTTGTATCATTTGACATTTTTATAAATAATAAAAAACTAGAATTAAAAGAGGCATATTCTTATTTTATAAGAATTACTTTAGTAATTTTATAGTTTTTATTTAATTAAAATTATTTAATTGATACATTTTAATTTATTTTTATTTTAAAATAATTATTAAAAGTAAAAATTAAAAGATGTGATTGCATGAAATATCATTGAATTAAATTTCTAATTTTCTTTTGTTTATATTTATTTTAACGACATGCTTCTATTTTATTAAAATTAATTTATTAATGTATTTTAATTGTTTTATCATTTATATTTTAAAATAAATGCAATACTTTAGACATAGGGAAGTGATTAGAGTTATTTCATTTGCAGCAGCGGTGTTCCTATCCCAGAACATTGAAACCATGGTTGGTCAAAAAAAACCATTGAAACTATGGGCCTACGGCCATATGATACAATCATGATTTGCAAGACCCTTTTTAAATGAAATTGTCTCAGCTCTAGCATCATTTCCAACTTTTTAATTTTCGCTATACGAGGGCATCAAAAACAGTTTCATTTGGAGCTGCCCCCACTAATAGCTAACAACTAATAATTGATACTTCGTAGATGCAAGTTTTGAACGGAGTTCTGTACGCTCATTAACAGGGGTGTTTCTAGGCAGGACCATGAGTGAGATTACGATTTTGACCAAAAAAAAATGAGTGAGATTACGATTTGACGACCTTTCTAATCGTACCAACTTGCCAGGAGCGGGACGGGTCAGCTGGTAGGTAGATCTTTTGGCCTATAAACCAAGTTATATAATGGTAAACATACGTGCCCGAGTTTGAAGAGGTCTTTTCTAATTTGGTGGGACGCAGACACGTAAGTTCAGTTCATGAATCTAGCGGGCAAGTGCATTGTTGCCCTTAATGCTTATAACGATACTCATATCAGTCCCTAATCTAATTTTAGAACCAATTAAACATATTTGTATAGAAAAGTTATAATATAAGCCCCTTTTTCATCTCAGTACAAACCGACGTTAGAAGTCAAACTCATACTATTTTAATATGCAATATAAAAGAAATATATGGGCCCACATGTAGAGATGTCCAATACATTTCTTTTTTTTTTTTAACTAAAGTACATTTCTTCTTAGCGGCATTACCACCTCCTATTCTTAGTCTTATCACAGCCATTACCTGTAGTTCAATCCTCACCGTTGCCTGTTCCATTACCACCACCACCTTCTTCACTACCACTATCTCCACCCCCTCCTCATGCTCCAACACTTCTTTCTCATCCGCTTTTAATGTCAGTCTCATATCCACCCCTTTTGTGTTCTCACCTCATATTATACCACCACGAGTTATATTCCCACCTCCCTCATAGTTTCATTGCCACAGTTGCCTGGAGTAATTTTATAGCTATCGCCTCTAGGGGTGTGCATCGAATGGGTCGGGTCAGGTTCGGGAGCAAACAGTAAAATCTGATCGGATATCAGATTAATGGAAATGGTGATCGACCCGAAGCCGAAATGGAAAGAAAATGCACCAGTTCGGAAACCCGAAATTGTTGAATAAAGATCGGGTAAGTCGATCGGATTGGGCCACTGGACTGTGGGCCTAATTTTGATGAGCTCCATGAAAAAAGACAAGTAAATATACTTATAATTTTAAGGTCGAAGCCCAAAAGTTACAAAATATACAAAATATGAGAGCCCAACTAATTCTTAATTTACTACCTATTTGGGCTTTAGAATGCTAAAATACTAAGTTTTTCTGCATTCATTTACAATATAATAAATAATTTATATACTTCTAATATTCTAGTTCAATTACATACATGAGATACAAAAAATAATTGTCATTTGCTCATGTAAAATTCTCTACAGTATCATATGTCCAAAAAGAATTTGTATGTTTAAACCCAGGCAATATCAAAAATCACATTCAAGTCTCTGCTCCTGCAAAAAATTCACCAAAAAAAAAGTTCCTGCAATGAAATAAAAAAAAATGACTGGGGCTTGAATTTAAAAAAAAGGGGCCAACGCAGCAAGCAAGAAAAAAATTACAATTGGCTGAGACTCAGAATAAATGTTTTAATTCATTTAAGACATGGCACCATATTATTGACTGCAATGAAATGCCCCCCAAATAAATGCAATACCAATGATCTCAAATTTAAACAAATCAGGAACAAGGTGGAAGCTTCATCATCGCCACAGCCAAGGATGCAGATACAGTAAAATAGGTACTATACAAAATGAAGCATAATGAAGAAGTGAAGATGCATGAATCAAGGCAAGCAGTTATTCAAAGCTTGAATTAAGCAAAACTATAGTAGGCAGATACCAGGCACATAATCAAGGCAAGCAGGTACTCAAAGTAAGCAGGCAGCAAATGCAATTCGAGAGCATGCAAATAATGGAAAATAGAGATAAAAAGGCAGGCTCAGAAGCAGTAAAAAATAATCAATCAAGTCAGGTTAAGAATGCATCAACAATTTCTTGGCTGCAATTATATGCCACCTAAGAGAATGCAACAATATTTTATGGCTATATAACTCATGTCACCCAAGAGAATGCAGTCAAGCAATTTTATGACTCATTGCAGAGTGGAAGCTTCATCAAAGCCTGAACACATTAGAGTAGACAGAAATAAGCACATAAATTTAATAAGAAATGTAAATTAATAAAAGAAATAAGCAACAAAATTTCAAGTTTTTTACTGTAACTTCCTGTCTGCCACTGCAATTCTACAAATGCCATTAGAATTATATTGCACCTGATGTTGGTTGTGATGGACCAACACCCATAGGTGGAAGATCTATAAGCAAAGCAACCAAATCTAAATAAATTGTAAGTAAACAAAGAAAATAATAAAAAAGAATGTTAAATAGAAATAGACTGAATCTAGACTGACCCTGCTCAAAGTTTTCAAGTTCATTAATTTCTTCCTCAACAGAAAAGTAATCTTTGCTTAATATTAACCAATCTTGTGTACAAATTAAAGCTTCCACAATCCTAGGAGTTAAAGAACTCCTAAATGCATCAAGCACCATCCCTCAAGTGCTAAAAGTAGATTCCGAAGCAATTGTTGATATTGGAACGACTAAGACATCATGAGCCATTCTAGAAAGTAGAGGGAACCTTTCAGCATTTACTTTTCACCATCTCAAAATATCCAAATCCCCTTTTTCTTCTATAACAGACTCATAGAGATAAATATCGAGGTCAGACCTCTTGCTTCCACCAGAGCCACATTCCAATTTATGCTGCTTAAATAGTGCTTTCAACACAGAAAGAGGTTTAGAAGAAAGTGCACAAGCAGATACAATATTATATTGTCCCACAAGAGATGATTAAGCACCAGATTCAGATTGACCATATACACCCACATAATCATTAAATAATTCAAAGAGATTGTTGTGCACAGATTTTAGCTAGCTTCCACATAAATCGGGTCCAAACATTTGAGACAAAGAAAAGGACAAGTATTCAAGCTTGAACCTAAGTTCTAACACAGATGCAATAAAAATCTAATTATTCATCTTCTCAGCATCCCCCCAGTATTGGTCAAATTTATATTTCATATTCAGACCCATGGCTCTCACATTTAGGTCAGCAGACAACTTTCACTCATTTAAAATACAATATAAATCAGAGATTTCAAAAAAAACATAATGTGAAGTCACTTAAAGAGAACCAGAAATTCTCTTTGTCATTTCATAGAAGTGTTCAAGTAACTCCACCATTTTTTAGACAGAGATATCCAGTCACAATAATCAGGCACATCATCTTTTAAACCATATCTAAATGATCACTTAAATTCATCGTACTTGTCAAAAGCCTTTTCATAAACACATGCAGTTTTCAGCATCAAATAAGTAGAGTTCCATCTCATACGAACATCAAGTGACAAACAGGCTTTACAATTAATTCCAACTAAGTCAGCAAACTCCCTAAATTTTCTTAGTCTAGCTGGTGAGTTTCTTATGTATCTAACACATTCTCGAACTTTTTCTACAGATTCACCAACTTCTTTCAAGCCATCTTGCATTATTAAGTTCAAAATGTGAGCAGTGCACCTCATATATAAGTACTTACATCTAACAAAATTGACACCCTAACTTAATTTTTTTTTTTGGAATACCCCATAGCAGTGTCATTTGAACTTGCATTGTCGAGTGTGACAGTGAAAATATTTCCAAGCCCCCACTCAAGCATACAATTTTCTAAAGCTTTGGAAATGTATTCACTTTTGTGAGATGAAACAGGCACAAAAGATATAATTTTCTTATTTAGCTTCCACTAGTAATCTATAAAGTGAGTCGTGATGCATATGTAATTAATTCGTTGAATAGATGTCCATGCATCATTTGTAAAGCTCACCCTTTGACAATGATTATGAAAGAAATTTTTAAGGACTGCCTCTCAAGTAAGAACGCATCAAAACAATTCCTTGTTAAAGACCATCTAGATGGAAATTTAAACCTAGGACAGGCAACACTTAAGAAATTTTTAAACCCCTCCCCATGCACAAATTTAAAAGGCAGCTCATCAACAATTAGCATGTGAGCAAGAGACCCTCTAATTGACTTTTGATCAAACTTCCAAGTGCCTAATGTGCCAATTCCTACACATTCTTTATTAGCTTCCACATTAGTTGACACAAGTTACAATGTCAAAAGTGATTGTCTAGAGTTTTTTTTTAAATGGACTTTTCACACAGGTAAGCACATGATTGTGAAGAGAAGATGTACCGTGTGTCTTAGAGTGACCATGAATAATTTTAGCACAGTATATGCACATCCCTTGAACCACTACTTCTGTTGTATTTCTTATTTGCTCAAAGTGAACCCAAGCTTTTGATTTGGGTTCAACCACTTTTCATTTCTTTGTTTTAGGCTGCTCAGAGTTTTTTTTGTTAGATGCTTCCACCCTTTCTTGGCCTTGGCCTTGGGTACTTTCATTACCACCAGCAACAGCAGTATTAGTAGTAGTAGTACTACCACTACTATTGATAGTACCCACATCATTTTGCATCTACAAGGCAAAGAAAAATACACAAAATATTAATTAGAAGCAGTGTAATCAATAAACAGATGCAGTGCAGTAAAAAATTATGCATCTAAATAAATATTACCAATATTATAATTATTTTCAAAAATTAAAGCTAACTGAATAAATAATAACAATAATAAAAAGATTAAAAGAAAAGTCATAAAAGAAAATAAAAAACTAGACACATGATATGACAACAATAAAAAGATCAAAAGAAAAAAAATTATTTATATAGAATTTGTATTGTATTCCTTTTCAATTTAGAAATCCTTTTACTTTTGATTTGGGTGTTTTTCCAATTAAATTTAAATTCTGTTTTACTTTTTATTGTTTATTTGGATTTTTTCGCTTCTTCCGAATCAATTTCTTTTTTATTTGAGAATTGCTTTTTTTCCCTTCTTCCAGATAAAATAAAATCATTCTTCTTGAAGAGATAAATCAATAAAAAATAAAAAAAATTATAAAACACTTTTTACCAAAAAAATATTACATCGTTCTTCTGTAATAGTCATTAAAAATAATTTTTTGAAAAATAAAATATGAAGATTTGTTCGTTATTATTCACCTTTAGTGTAGATCTTCAACTGAGGGAACTATGAGCCTCTACCGTTTATTTAGAACACAGAGATCTCAAGGAGAATGCATATCTCCTTTAAAGCTTCTACCTTTTGTTAGATCAAATAGATCTATTGTGTATTTAAAGGGCTTCCAACACAGACATAGAAAAATAAAAGAAAAAAATAATGTTAATCATCACTGTAATATGAGGTTTTAAAAAAAAAATATCACATCAAAAGATATACAAATCAACAAACAGAAGTGGATAGAATGGATAGATCAATGATCTATTGATCATATCTCTCAAAATAATCACAGATATCTCAAATTATTAGTAGAAACAAAATATAAGTGCAATAAGTGATGATCTCAGAACACACAGATCATTATTGAGAGCAAGGAGTCATTTGCATACAGCAGGAGTAGTGGGACGAGGGCAGCTAGGGTTTAGGATTGAGGGTTAAAAGGCTGAAGAAAGATGAGGCGGTGGTGAAAATGAGATGTTTGTTAAGGTTAGAGGAGAATGCGATATATATATACTCAGGGTTAATTAACCCTACTCATAAAACAACGTTGTTTTGAATGTCAAAAATTCGGGCGGGTTGGTTAACTAACCATTAAAACTGAAATGCCATCCGAATCTGATGATTTTTGCCCAACACCCACCAACCCGCCTCTCACACTCTCTCCACCCGATCTGGTCTTCAATCTTTGGGCGGGTTTGGATTCCGTTATTCGGGTGGGCGGGTATTCGCATACCCCTAATCGCCTCTATATGAGTTCCTTTAACACCACCACTGATCCCTGTATTTACTCTATTTAACATTTCTATATAATCTACTATATGAATTACATAATTATCATCTTCAGTGCCAATTTTTTCCCCCAACTGAAATGGACATGCCACCAAATGATTTTACAATAACATTACCACGAGTGCCAATCTCTTACCCAAATTTAGATATGATCAAGATAAAGAAGCATAAAAGCTTTTTTTAAAATTTGGGCAGGGAATGTTTTGGTCTTGTTATGTTTGTATCAGTTTGTATAGGTTGTTACTTTCTTTTTTTATGGCTAATGGATTTTTTATGAGATATTTAGTGGAGAATTCAATGAAGGTAAAGGATAAGTTGAATTTTGATTATACATGGAACAACACTATCGTGTTTGTCAAGAGAAAAGTCTGGGCTACAGGTTATACCTTGTAATCTTAAGTTGCAAGCTAATGTAACAAAAATTTATATGTACTAGAAATCTTGGGATTTATAATGCTTTTGGATGCTACTTAGTTTTTATTAGCTTACAATTTCTATATGAATGTGTGGTTAGCAAGTAGGTGTCGGAGCATAAAATTCATTTTGTAGAATTTAAACTCTTGTTCATCTTTGGCTCTTGTAATTTGCACTCTTGCTCCAACTGGTGTTTTATTGCTTCTTATTACAATCCGAGATGACAAAACGACAAGAACTATGAAAAGGCCCTGGAATAGGGCAATTAAAAATTGAAGAGTGATTAGCTAGTAATTAAGAAATAAGTAGAAGAGGAAGAGAGTTAAGAACACAATAATTTAAAGAGTTTGATTTAAGAAGTGAATCTATATTTCCACCTAACTTATTCCCAAGTGGGAATTTTGAAACACCCACACCAATCTATTTCTTTGAGATTGTGTTTACAAGAGTTTAAGGGTTACTTTTAAACCTTATACAAATAAAAGTTTTCTTGGCACACTCTTAAACCAAATCCCAAGGATTTTGGTGGCTAACACTTAAACCAATTCCACCTAGCACTAGTTCCTCACTTCCCTTTCTTAACCCAAGAAATACAAGAAGAAGAGAAACCTAGTCTGGCTCACAAAACACACTCAAATAGAGTTAAATATAAAGAATTAAAATTAGAAACTTGAGAGTATTAAAAGCTATGAGAAAATTGTTCACCAACTCATATAACCTCTTAAATGAGGTTTAATGAGGTGTATATATAGTGAAGATATCATAATGTAGCTGTTGGAGCTTGAAGAACTCATACACACCTTCATCTCCATTCATTAATGGTTATTTAGCTTTTTTACAAGAAATAGCACAGTCACGATCATGATGGTAGTCGTCACGGTCGTGACACTTAATAAAATAGTCATTCGAGCAGCCTTATGATCATTGTTTACTTGTCATATGGCAGTCATTGTTTGGTCACGGTCATGACTCGAACCGTGAGCACTTTTGTAACTCTAACCTTCAATTAACCTTGAATATCGTGCTTGTGAACTCTCTTCATGACAATGTTCACGATCATGACTAAGACCGTGAGGGCTACTGGAACAATTGCTCATTTACGTCCTGTGATCATGGGTGTGAGCACTCCCCATGAGTTGGATCGTAAGCTTTTTCATGGGCATGATCACAGTCGTGATCATGATCGTGAGGACTAGTGGACTTTTTCAATTTGTTAAGCCTTTGATCGTGATCATGATGAACATCGTCAGTTTGCTCGTGATAGTGGTCACAATCCAATCATGGTTATGATAAGGACCGTGAGGGCTACTGGACACCAGTTTGCAAAAGGGACTTTAGAGCTTCAATACATCACAATTGGGTCCCAGTCCTGACCATGACCATGACCCAGTGTCACTTCACCAATTCCTTGTATTTTTAAGTTCTTTTTAAGTTCTAATTAACATACACTTAAAAAAAACATCATTAGTGCTTCAAAATTATGTTGTGAAAATCAAAATAAGGTTAGATTAAACCTTAATCATGTAAATGGCTAAGAAACTACAAACGCATTTTTAAGAAAAACATTTACATAATTCATCTTTTGGGAAAAAAAGAAAGCTTGACAAATAAGAAAGCATTTAACTATGCTTTTTCACTTAAAAGAAGCAAAATACAAAAGAGTTAAATCTACTCTCTATTACGAAGTCTTTTCTTTAAATTCTCAAATGTTGTTTTATGATTAATTTAAGGCATTAGTTAGAGTTCTAGATGCTGCTAAACTAACTAGAAAATGATTGAAAAAATAAAAGGAATTTTAAGAAATAATATATCCATTATGCTCAAACTGTATCTTAAACAAATGGAACAATCTTGCAATATTTTATGAGTGTTTTTCAACCAAAGATAATAACCTGCAGAAATTTAGGTTGCTAGTGGGAGAGACTTTTAAGCATTCTACCATGCACATGAGCATATGCAATTCTAAATGCATCACAGTTGTTGATCGTTGTGATTGAACTAAGGGTGATGGTAATAAGACTAAGAAAAGGCATCTATTTTGAGTGTTTCTTATTTCTTAAAGCCAGTGAAACTTAAAACAGTAGTTATTATTATGCTTCTTTTCTTCATGCAATAATGCACAAGTGCTCAAGAAGAGCTGCAGGTGAAGCCTGCTACTTCATTAAAAGAAGAACAATCAAGGAATTCCAAACCAAACCTAAACTGATGGTGGTGGGTTTGAAAGGTTGTGCAAGGAAATAGATCCACAATAAGATTCAAATGATTGAGCTCGAGGAACAAAACATGCTCTTAATAGTGGTTAATAAAGAATAAAAAATGCAAAAAATGTTGGATTAGGCTCCTTGGTTTACAAAGAGCGGTGAGTTGTTGTTGCCGAAGCTAAGTTCCCCAGAAGCGTGTCTGTAAGCACCCAATTTCGGGATGACTAGAGTATGGATGTGACAGAGGACTTCGATGATAAAAATATGATAAATGATCTTCAATATTTGAAGTTTGAAATCTCAAAAGGTTTAGATGCATTTTCAAGAGGATTTAATTGGTTTTTAAAGGACTTAATTTCTTAGTTTTTATTTCTTTTAGGGGTCTTTTTGTAATTAAAAGTTAAAAAAAACTGAACCGGTCGGAAATATGTAATTCCGACTGGAATTATATATTTCCTATCGGAAATACATAATTCTGACCTAGATTATATTCTTCCGATTGCGTCTGTCTGTGTTTTTTATTTTATTTTTATTTTTTAGTAAATAAAAAATTTATTTTTCTTATTTAGGATTTATCTGGATTTTTTTTTAGAAATAAAAGTCTGAATTAAACCAAAATTTTATCTCCTGTAACTTATAAAAGATACGTCTGTAGAGGAAGTTATGACCGAAATACAAAAACTGCTCAATCCAGAATCTTCTAGGCCTTTTGTCCCTGTGTCGAGTCATTCCAAGGTGTCGACTCGTTACAGAAGCTCTCCGTAATGACTCGTCCCATGTGTAACGACTCGTGACAGTCTCAAATCTTCCAAAAATGAGTCTTTTTGCTTTCCAACTTGTTTTAACCAATTCCAAGCCTTTTCCAATGATCATTAGGCCTAAAAATACATAAAAACATACAAACAAACCTAAAATGCATTTGGTAGATAGAAATCACATACTAAGAACATAAAAACACAAGATCACAAGCAAAACAAACAACATAATTACTAAAATACTCTTAAATAAGTATGCATATTTGTGCTATATTAAATTCCCCCATACTTAGACCTTGCTTTCCCTCAAGCAAGTGAAGATCCAAGATGTAAAGGTTAACAAAATTTTCATTTTACTCCAAATAGACGTAGCCACCATATCAAGCCAATTTAATTAAGAACAAAGATAGAAAAAGAAAAAATAAACTTTCAATGCTCAACAATGGTAAAATAGACAAGTCTCATAGCATAAGCAATAGGTTCACCAATTTATCTCAATTTACTAAGAATAAAATAAAAAATGCAAAGTCAAATTTCTAATCAAGCTATTTAGCCAAGATAGTCATGCTTCAAACTTAGGGATTCTAGAGACAAAAGCAACCTTGAGACAATGCAAAGCACACTCATCAACTTACTCTTCTCATGGCATTTTTAGACACCTTTCCATAAGCAATT
>CATIWM010347364.1:0-31057 GCA_949671775.1 Mallotus repandus | reverse complement strand
TCGACAATGGTTTAGTAAACTCTTTGAATCATGATGTGCATATTATTTACGTGTCTTAGAGTTGAATTTCAATAAATTTTAAATAGAAAATAATTTAATTTAAATAGTTTTTGGGTCTAATTAGGAGTTTGTTTAGTAATTAGTATTTTATTAGGATTTTTATTATTATTTGTCTATTTAGGAAGATATATTTAGTTTTTAATTAATGTTTATCTTTTGAGTGTAGGTGGACCCCAGACAATTAAAAAGCAAATGAGGAATTTAGAGTTGAATTGTTAAAGCTTCCAAATCCTGTGTAAAGCTTCGAGCCAATTGCAAGCCATGTTTGAGCCATCCAGAGCCAATTACATTTTAGACGTCACCTAGCTTTGTCACGGTTTGTCTTTGCCGTATCCAATCCGTGTGATGATTAGGAAGTCTCATGTTTTGCAAATTAAGAAGATTTGAGACCAAAGAGGACTCTCCCTAACCCTAGTTCCATATAAAGGAAATTAAAACACTTTTTGAAGGGAGAGAAGAGGAGGCAAGATAGACAGTGATGGTTGAAGAAAGATCGACAATTGTTAAACAACTTCATTTTTATTTCATCTTTCTGTTTTTCTAAATATCATGTTTATGGATTTCTCCATAGCCATGTGTGGCTAATTCTCTTTTAGAATCTTGGTTAGGAGTAGCTATACCATTATATGAATTGAACACAAGTACTTTTATTTGATTTGAATTTCAATTAATTCTTTGGGTTGCAATATTATCTAGTTATCATTCTAGGCCTGTTTGATTGCATGTTTATGGATAAATTCACCAACGAGAGTTAGGGGAATTTATTAGCTTAAGAACACTTAGAACTTAGATCACTCGACCACGAGAGTAGGCGAGCTCTTCAGGGAGTCACGACAATTTAATCATGGTGACAAATTAATTGCTAAAAGTCTTAAGGAGCTAGGATTAACTTATTAATCACCAGAGTAGGTTAGATTTTAATCTTTCCATGCTTAATTGAACTTGAGAGATTCTTTAGGTAATTTAAAGCAATTACCCTTAACTGAATTCCAAAGATTATTTGTTTGATAATGTGTTCAAGATTAGAATGGAATAGTGAAACTAAAACTAGATTCTAAGCATTAAATATCTGATTCCAGTTTAGTTTATTTTGTTGTTATTTATATTTTATAATTGCTCAACTTTTTTTACTCAGTTTGGTAGCTAAGTTATAGGTAAAAATAATTGGTAGTCGATATACAGTCTTCGTGGGAACGATATCTTATATGCTACAATTGCGACTCGTGGGCTTGCGAGTTTTGAGAGCAATAAATCATTACTTAAATATGGTTTTAAGCAAAGTTTTTCAGATAACTCTAGTTTCACAATGAATAATGAAACCACCAATTTAATTTTTCTTGTCTATATAGATGATCTCATTATTATGGGTAATAGTCCAAAGAAATGTGAGCATTTAAAGAACTATCTTTAAAATTGCTTTCATATAAAGGATTTGGGACCACTACACTATTTTCTCGACCTCGTAATAAAGCATACAAGTAAGGGTATTCATGTGTCATAACAAAAGTATGCTAATGACATTATTCTTGAGCTTGGACTTGAAGATGCCAAGGCTGTTTCCACTCTTATTCCACAACAACATGAAATCTCAGCTGAACTAGGAGGGACAATGAAGGATGCATTTCCTTATCGAAGACTAATAGGAAGACTCACCTACTTAACTCTTACTCGACCATATTTGACATATGCAGTCCACTTACTCAGTCAATTCACACAACAACCTCGATAAAGTCATATGTATATGGCTCTATGAATTGTTAGATACATTGGCTCCACACTTCATAAGGAAATATTTTATCCTAAGGATAACCAACTCAGATTAAGAGCCTATTGTGGTGCTGATTGGAGCACTTGTCCAACATGTTAGTGTTATGCCCAAGACTAAATATATAATGGCCATACTTTGACTTTGCCATATTTCAATTTTAATAATAGAAAGGCATTTTTATTATTATTACTAGCTAATTATAGTATTATCCTTGATTAGTTAATTCTACTAAGATCATCAAGTACGTGACTTGATAGTAAAACTCTTAGATATTACTTGAATTCTAATCTAAATATCCCTAGTAGATTATTGTTATGGGAACAACAATGAATAAAGACTAGTATGAGGTTGATTGATGATTAAGTTTTACTGATCATGTATATGAGATATTAAGTCAAACTCATATGTACATATACTAGAGAAATGATGTATTGGATCGACCCACTATGAGAATACCACATGGATTATTGTCATAAGTGATTCTCATCACAGTAGTATTATTTGAGTCCTGTGACCTGAGATCACCATGGTTTCCTACAAGATAAGTTCTGTATTTTAACACATCCCTACATTATACTTTAACAGGATGGTAAAATAGACTGTGATTGGATATAGAATGAGTTGTGTGAGGAATATGAGTGATTAAGATGGAATTTGTCTCTCAGTTATTTTGAGAAGATATTTGTTGGGCCCCTCTATGAGTTAGACTGATGAGAAATGCATGGCCATGCTAGAATGATAAAGAGTTATCGGTATCAGTCTACTTAGGATCGAGAAACAATATGATTGAACAATATAAGGATGACATATTCCATGCCTTATGTTCAATCAGGATATCGTGTGACAAAAGGACTATAGTACACGTTGTGTATTAGGTTATGTCGGATTATCGACCTTTACATAACTTGGGTAGTCATAATGTCTTGCTAAAGACCAATTATGACTTGTGGGCTAAAATGGGAATTTTAGGCCCACTGCCAACGTTATGTGAACCCACAGGGTCGCACACTTAGAACATACCCAAAGCAGACTTGGGTTAATAAGCCCAATAATTATCTCTATGGAAAGATTAAATAAATAAGTATATATATATATATATATATATATATTTATATTTATTTATTTATTTCCTAATTTATTTTAGGTAAGAGTTATCTAAAATAAATAGGAAATGATTCTAATTTGGAATTAGAATTAAAATAGAAAAAGGAAGTTTAGACTTATTAAAACTGTTTTGGTAAGTGGAGATGTATGAAGCCCTAGAAAGGATGGCTATATATACATCTTATTCTCTAGGGTTTACTAAGCTTATACTAAGCCACTTGTTCTCCTCCTTCTTCCTACACTTCTTTTGTGAAAAGAAAATACATAGAGAGCTTTTGTGTTGTGAGATAACAAAGGTTCTAACAGACCTACTTTGCTTTGGATCAGCTAGTTTGTGTGGATATCTTAGAGGGCGTGATTTTTTGGTGACGTCTCAATCCAACAAAAAGTCTACATAAAGCTCAAGTTAGGGTGTCACCGGTGTGAACCCCCTCTCATCCTTCCAACAATGTTGCCTTAAAATCATCTTGGTAAGTGATTGGAAACCCTCTCAATCAATCTAGTTCGAATTACATGGATCTGGGTTATGGGTTTTGTGGTTAAAAATTTTATTTTTCTGCTGCATTTCTTATCACAAAACCCAATACTACATCTAGAAAATCAGTAATTGGATTTGTTACCTTTCTAGGTATTGCCCCTGTTACTTGGCGATCGAAGAAACAAGCTACTATCTCTTTATCTTTAGCAGAAGCTGAGTATCAAGCAATGGCTCAAACCACCAAAGAAATTATTTTGTTAGACAACTTACTCAAAGACATGTTTGTTACAATCCCAAGGCCAATTGATTTATTTTGTGACAATAAAGCAGCTATCCATATTACCTCTAATCCTGTCTTTCAAGAGCGGACGAAACATATTGAAGTGGATTGTCACTATGTTAGACTCAAATAGTAATCCAAGATGCTAAACTTGACCCATGTTCCATCCCATAAGCAACTAGCTGATGTCTTTACCAAGGCTCTTGGACAAGAACAATTCACTAAGCTTTTACACGAGATTCGCCTATGCAGCATAAACTCATTAACTTGAGGGAGGCTCAAGGAATATCTGATTTAATGGCAAGCTAAATGTGTTCCTATATATTAGCTTGAGGGAGGCTGCTAGGAATAAAATATTCTTCCAACAATAATGGGATTGACATTTACAAAGTCAGCCATTTACAAGCTGGATATAGCCGTTGAAAATAATCAAATATTTTCAAGATCAACATTATTTCAGTTACCTTTCTCATAGCATTTACCATTTAAGATTACCGTGATTTTCTCCTTACCTTTTTTTTACTGCTAACTCTACTGTATATATATACATTCGCTGTAAATTAAAAGAATATATAAAAAAAATATAGAAATATGTTCTTACGACACTTTTACAACTTAGAATCAACCATTATTTTATGAATTCCAGTTCTACAAAATTCTAGCTTGTCACTTAGATAATAAAAAATCAAAGTCATGTATGGAACAGAAGGATTAAGAGGTCGACATTGTCTTCTAACTTGGTAGGATTTGCCTTTTCACATAAGGCAGGAAGGCTTCATACAGGTGGGTAGCAAAAATCAGAGGACTGGCATACTGGGACTAAAGAAGTGATGAATTTTTCAAATGGTTGTGTCATCCAGTATGAGCCAAAACTCTACAAATTAATGTGTTCAGATAAATAAAGACCAATATGGAAAAAGTACAACTAATCTATATTTTATATTCATTTATTTGTTTCCTTTCAAGCAAGTGAAAGACTAGTTAAATGGTATCTTCTCATTAAAGGCATCATGAGATATAGGGTTTGATTCTTATTGCCGTTAATTTAAAAGGGGAGGACTGCCCCCTGTTGTGCAGTTCATCGATACTTAGGTCATATGACCTTCCTATTAACCAAAAAATAGCTATTTTCAACTCCATGCATACAACATGCATGTCAACATCATATCAGTAGAGTGCGTCCAAAATAAATCTTGGTAATTTTGAGTTCTAACATAATTATGCAATAACTAAAATAAAAACAACCTAATTTACATAGCCATATATTGCAACTCCACATGGTTGAATTTGCATTTTTGAATTTCTTCTTTTTCAAAGAGTTATATATATGGGACACCATGGCTTCTTTTGCAGTTGGCCTTTCTTGATGTTAAGGAAGTCAACAGCCTACAAGAAACAAATATTTCATTTCATTCCGGCTATGCCTGTGTTAAGATGATAATGTTACCAACTGTGGAGTGGAGTTTTGAAGACCATAATAAATTCTTGAATAAATTAAAATCTTAACATCTACCTGCAAACTAAGGCACCAAGATGTGGATCCAACTCTATAATGTACTCATTCAAATAATTTGTTCCAAGATTATGGTTAGCAATTTATATTGGATATCAAAATATAGGATTTTGTTCATAGGCTCTACAATACTCATCTAATACTTTATCTTATCACTATATTATCTTCCCATGAAGGAGAAGAAGGCAGTTTAAATTGAAATACTACCGAAGAGAAACCTAGAAATAGATAATAATAAAATAAAACTATTTGTGAATAAATGTGTTGCGAGGACTTTAAATAATATATACATTTTAATATAATTATTAAATAATTTTAATAAATTTAAAACTACAAATTAATTAAATATAAAAGTGAAAATTTAGAAAGTTATTATAACAATTTTATTTAATAATTTTTATTAAAAGTACATATATATGTTTTTAATATGTATTGTAATAATAATAATTGGAGAAATAAAATAAAAAATAACAATAAATGATAAGTTATACATTTTTACTTATGTGTGGTTTTTAATTGAGTAAAAGATGGATGTTTTAATTAGAATAAAAGACATAATTTTTAATACAAAAGAAGAGTCGTATTTTAGATGTAGTATAATTAAAATGTTTTATATTTAGTAAAACATATGTATTTTAAAATAAGAATTTTTATAAAGATGAATACTCCAATATAAAAATAGACACTTATTAAATTTTTTGCTCAAAGTAGTTTTAGAATATGTATAATAGTGTTTTAGTTAAAAAATAATATTAAAAAACTATAATTAATATTTTATTTTTAAGAATTAGTCATTAGATTTTAGGATGAATACTCAAATATGAAAATATATACTTGTCAAATTTTTAACTTAATAACTTTAAAGCTCAACATTTAATATATATATATATATATATAGATTTTTAATGTGGTTCAAATACCATGAATATATATATATATATATATGAAAATATTATGAATGTTAAGAATTTTACAGATAAGCTTTTTCAAAATATATATATTAAGAATACAATAGAGTCAAAATGCCTTATACTTATTTTCGGTGCTTGCAAGATGCTTGATATGCTGAACTTTTTTTTTGAACTGGAAATCATGTGGAGTTGCAGAAATAATATTCATTAAAATTATAGGTCGATAAGGCGAAAACTAGAAATTATTTCTAAAACTTAGATTAAAATATTAAAAAATATAATTTGTATATAAAGTTTTAATCTTCTTTATACCTTCATGATTAAAGAAGCCAAAAACTCAAACAGGACCCTATTGATTTTTTTTGAGCCAATCGGATCTCCTTTGTCAAAATCCCAACAAGTTAGACCCTTACTTAACAAAGACAGTAATGCTTATTGAAATTTTGATAATGTGAATTTATGGGCACCCCACTAGTTTCTTTACTCCTTAAGATTTGGTAAAATAGACCCATTTACGTTCACAGGTTTCATACTACCAACCTTCTTCTGCATTAGTGTACTAATGGTTTGAAATCCCCATTCTATAAACCACAAAAATATAGAGGAAGAAGGACATGATGAATTCAAAGTGCAAAATGATGAATAGGTAATTTGGTTAATACAAAATCGTGATATGGTGGTCCATTTTCATATTTTGAACTTGAATAATGCAAAACAAGCTAGCAATTGACCTAAATTACAGGTCAAATGGATAATTGTCTGGTGCCTAGGATAAGTTGACAATCTGCTTATATAACAGTTTTAAGTGCTTCTTGATCAACAATGGCCCTAAAGTTAGCAATTTTATGATTTCAATACAACTATAAATTTATGAGATGATCACTAAGAAAAAGAATATGGTTTGTTTGAAGTCGACCTATAACTTTTCTAGAAAAAGCAAAGAAACTTCAGTTAGATTCTAGAAAATAAAAATGTCAATGGCAAGGAATAAAATTAGTGTATATAATCTAGGATTACCTTTTAGAGTTAAAGAATCATGACCTGGTTCCACCTTTTATGATTTATCAGTAATGAAATGACCAAGAAAACATAAAATCAGTCAACATTGTCTTAGTAGCATCATGGCATACTGTAGCAGCCCTAATAATCTTGATGTTGCAATGATACTCTCATCATTTCTCAACTCAGTCAATCCCTAGTTCAAAAATGCATCAATCTAATCCAAGACATCAAAACCAAGCATCAACTATTAAGGTTCCTCAAAACCGATAAAAAGATACTGATACTTAATAATATTATTAAATGGTAAGCACTTAGCTTGTGTATTGACTTAATAATATTTATATAGATACAAGTACATATAAATCAATTGTAACAGATACAACAATGCAACAAACATAAGAAACAATATCAAACAGAAAGCTTATCAAAGTTTATCACTATCGTATCACTAATACCCCCATAAGCCTAGGCTAGCAAGGTGCGAGCCGTAGCTTAGAAAAAATAAATTGAAATGTTGGTTTGGCTAGGGGCTTTGTCAAGATATCAGTGAGTTGGTCCTTGGTAGAGATAGAATCAATGCTTCAACATTTGGCAACCACTTACTCACGCATAAAATGATAGTCAACCTCAACATAGCTTGTTCTTGTAGTGAATGCAGCATTAGAGGAGATGAAAACTTTGCCTAAATTATCATACCAAACATGGGGTACCTTGGTGATAGGAAGGCCAAGTTCATGTAAAAGATGAGATAGCCGCCGAAGGTCAACAGTAACATTAGCAACAACCTTGAACTCAGATTCTA
The DNA here is from genome assembly GCA_949671775.1 of Mallotus repandus. Lineage (NCBI taxonomy): Eukaryota > Viridiplantae > Streptophyta > Magnoliopsida > Malpighiales > Euphorbiaceae > Mallotus > Mallotus repandus. Next base: position 23,139 of record CATIWM010347364.1, on the reverse strand, counting down.
TTGAATTTTAAGCCATGACTTTTTGCTTTTTGGATTGCCAAGCGATCAAATTTATGCCCATATATACAAGATAATTGCTAGTGGATTTACGATCATCTAAGCTACCTGCCTAATTAGCATCAATAAAAGCTGTAAGATTGAAATTGTTAGTGCGAGATAAAAGCAAACTGTGATCCTTAGTACCTGGAGATATCGAAGTATTCTTTTCATTGCTTGCAGATGAAGTTGTGTAGGTGTAAGCACCCAATTTCGGGATAGCAGTGTAGATGCGACAGAGGATCCGATGATAATAATTCGTTATAAATAGATCTTTAGAATTTCGAATTTCGAATTTTAGGACTAAATTGTAAGGTTTTTAAAGGACTCAATTTTAACATTTTCAATTACTTTTGTGGGTCAATTTTTAAATAAAGAAAAGTTGAAAAGGCGGGCTTGAGTGAAAATTTCGGATTGGAATTACATATTTTCGATCGAAAATTCTGATCGAAAATATGTAATTCCGACCAAAATTACACATTTTCGATCAAAATTATGGAATTTCGATCGAAAATATGGAATTCCACAATTCTGATAAAAAATATGGTCGGAATTCCACAATTCCAATAAAAAATGCACAATTCTGGTCGGAATTACACACCTCTGACCGGACTATGTCGCTCAATTTTTAATTTTTGAAATTATTTCTTTAAATTCTCATTGGTCATAAATTAATTTAAAAAAAAGGGATAAATAAGCCTAATTAATATTTTTATCAGTCGGGATATATTTTGAATTTAAATAAAAGATTTTATCCTGTTGGTTTTTAGAGATAATGAGAGGAATTTATCCTCTCCTGTAACAACCTAACATGCAGGATTGATATGATTTAAGAAAGGGAATGGGATTTTCAGAGGGAGAGGAGAGAAGATTGAGAAGAGAAAAAAAAAAGAAAAATTGACAACGCAGAAAAAGGGAAAACGAGAAAAAAATTGAGAGAAGAATTGAAAGAAAGATTTGCAAAAAAAAATAAAAATATTTATGTTCTTTTAAATACACAAAGCCCTGAGAAGAGGAATAAAAATTCTATGGATTTTATATCAAATCGGTGATTAAATCCACTTTGAGGAGTAATCAAACGACATCTACATTACATTCCATGCCTTCTTCTTCTTTCTTTCTTTTCTTCTATTCTGTTTTAATCCTTCTTCTTCTCGGTTTTATTATTCTTTATTTTAATTTTCTTTATTTGTTCTTCTAATCACTTTTATTGTTTTCTCTGTGTTTTTCTTTTCCTGACTATGGACATGAGCATCACGGAGAAGATGTAGTTGACAAAATACCCATGAAGATCCATGGAAAGCCATGGATTTTAATTATGTAGTTATTTCATATTAGGTTTTATTTTTATTATCATTTTGTATTCTTTTGTATTCTGTGTGTTTTGCTTATTTATTTGGATTATTTGGGCATATAATTAATTAGTTTATATGTAGGAATTGTAATAACCCTAGTAGAGGAAAAATAGTGAAATTTTTAATTCTCTGCACTTTTAAAACGATTGGTAAATTAGGGTTTATTTGGTAAACCTTAATTAAAATCAATGGTGGCTTTAGATTAATTTTAGGTTGGATGTAAATAAATTTAGGGTTAGAAAATCGCAGTATGTTTGATATGTTATTTGTTTACTTTATTTATTTGGGTTTGTTTGTATTTTTATTCGTTTTGGGCCTGAAGCCCACATTAGGATTAACAAAATTAATTAATAGGCTTTTAAAATTGGTTTTAAGTTTTAATTAATTTTTAAAATTAATTTAGGCCCATTTAGGTTAATTAGATTTAGGCTCATTATCAGTTAGTTAAAATTAATTTAGACCTAACCCAGCCAATTAAATAATTTCTTTTAAAATAAATAGATTTAGGATCACTTCATTTAATTTAAAATTGATTGGAATTAGACCCATTAATTTAAGCTCAATCAAATTCATTTCTTTAAAATAGTAGATTTAAGCCCATTTTCCTTATAATTAAAAATAATAGATTTAAGCTCACTAATGTAATTAAAATATAGGCCCACCTTTAGTTCCGTTACATTTTGTAAATAAAATATGTAGATTTAGCTAACTTAAAATTAAAATCAAATGTAGTTTAGATTTTGGGACGTTGCGCCTTAAATGCATTTTTTATGTGCTTTTTCATGGATTGGTTGCCTTAGGGTTAGATGGATGTTCAATTAGGGGCTAATGAAATTGCATGTAATTAGGGAATACGATAATAATTCATAAACTAATTTTAAAGAACATGAGACTAAAAGAAGTTGGTATTTCGTACCCAAAATTTCCTGGTTGTGGTGCTAGCTTCTTTTAGAGAATCGAGTTATCACCACCTTCGATTTGTCCCAGTTATTACCTTGGGTGGCAACTCCTTATCTCCACGCCATGTCTTTGTGATATGATTAGTGTGTTCGCTGGAGCCCTAAGTTCAAACAATGTCGTGGTTGCTAAAATATTGGACGTGTGCTAAACCCTGCCGTCTATAGTGGCGACTCCACTGGGGATAAAAGATACTTATTCTACTTGTGTTCTTTAGAATTATTTTATTCTTGCATTCATTTTTGCATGTCCTTATTAAACCAATGGTGTTGGTTTATAGTCCCTTGATTCCACTAGCTTCATAGGATTGTAGATTGGCTAACCATTACTCTTAGCCTTAACTCGGTTCAAAAGAGATTATTGGGCTCATCTGACCAGAGTTTATAACCCAAGTCTTAAAGGGGGATAATCTTCTCTCAAGTTTGCAAATGATGTCGGACCCCTCTTACCTTAGCCTATAACTCAAGTCTTAAAGGAGGGTATCTTGCTAAAAGGACCTTAACTTTTCCACTAGAATGATCACATATAGTGGCCTAGTAACTTCCTCTATGATCTACCCAAATTGCTTGTGATTATTGCCATGAGATATTTCTATCTATAAAAAGCCCAAGCCTATACTTTAGAAGCCCATTTGGGCTAATAAAGATTGGGTTAAGCTTTTATATGTGGAAATATTGTTTCTAAGCTTTACTACTTTGAGAGATATAGCATGCGCATTGGTTCTTGATATCCCCTGTTGATATTAAGGCTAAGACCAAAAATCCTAGGAAAAAAGACTCGCCGTTGAATACGTATGTGGGAGAAATAAGGTTAGAAGGATGTATGTTGTACACTTGATTTGATATTCATTACTTGCTACTTGTTGTATACCACGTGCATCATGCATACGTACATTTCATGCATCATATTAACACTTTATTATGCAGCCATCATAGATATTTATAGGTCATCTTGTGTTTAGGAATGGAGAGGTGGTAGACTAGTAAGAGTTGAGTCAAGTCCAAAGTCGATAGCTAAAGAGATTCTTCGCAAGCTAAAGAAAAGTCCTATCAACCTGATCTACTTAGAAGATATATCAACTCTAGTGAAACAAACAGAAGAGATGGAATAATAATAATAACAATAAAATCAACAATAGCAACAGAGAGGAAACTAGACCTTAGAAGATATCAAAGGAGAATTGATGAATGACATAAAAGCTATGATGCAAAACGAACTAAGACAAGCCTTAACTGGGTTATTACCATAAGCACTTGCTACCATACCTTCTGCTCCAGCTATTCTACCTATTGTGGATGGACCACCTGCTGCTGCTTTAATTGATAATGCTGAAGACCAACCTATTGTTAGAAATGTGCCTGCTGCTAAAGTAAAACTGAAAGATGTTGAGAATTACATGATAGAGAAGGCAAAGAAGGAATCACTTGAATTAGTACAAGATCATGAATTCAAGCAGATGCAAGCATTAACTCAAAAAATGTCCAAGATGGAAGAATTGATAAGAGGGCAAGGCATGGGTTACTCATTTGATTTTGATGATATGTTGCAAGTTGAAGGGGATAAATTGCCTGACAAATTTAAAATGCCTTAACTATAAAAATTTGATGGTACTAGAGATCCAAGGATTCACCTTAGTCAATACACAACTACCATGAGCACCATTAAAGCTCCATTAACAGTAGTTATGAAACTGTTTGTATTATCCTTGGAGGGTATAGCTGTGAATTGGTATAATGGTTTAGAGGAATTTTTCCGGGCTGATTAGAGAGAACTATGTACTGCTTTCTTAAAGAAATATGATTATAATACCAAGCTGGAAGTATCTATCAGGGATTTGGAATTGACTAAGCAAAAACCTAATGAGTCATTTTTTGATTTCTTGACTAGATTTATGAACAAAGTAGAATTGATGAAAAAAAATTAGTTGAGAAGGATCAGGTTAGGATGATTGTTCATAATGTGTCACCTAATCTGGTTGAAAGGTTGCAAATGATGAACCCAAAAACTTTCATGGACCTTTATGATGATGGTTTGCAAGCTGAGGAGATTAAAAATGAAAAAAAGAAAAGCTCTAGAAGCACAGGGGCAAGGAACTATCACACTGAGGGCACACAATAAGGAAGTACTAGCCGAGCTATGGAAGTGCGTGCAGTTCAACAACTAAGAAGATTCTCAAATTTCAACTAACCCCTTTCCAAAGTCTTAGACCACTTGATACAAAAAGGCCTACTTTAACCTTTAACCTTTTCTAAACCACCAAACCCTAATATTCCGGGCTATGATCCAAACAGTTACTACAAATTTCACTAAGTTGTTGGCCATTCAACAAACACTTGCATCCGCCTAAAACATCAAATCCAAAACTTGATAGACTTCGAAAAAATCATAGATCCTGAAAAATCAAATCCAAACCCAAGCATTAAAAACAACCCTTTCGTGAACTACCGAAATGTTCCACCCCTAGCCACTATGATGATTAATTCAGAAGTTAGTGAGGAAGAAGTGCTAAGCTCCTTTGAGAACATAAACCTTGAACTTGAAGAATCTTCTGATACCCTTAGTAGTGAGGAGAAAGTTGAGAAAACTTTGACTCTTGAACAGCCACAAAGGGCAGTTGAAGATTTGCTGGGCCAACCTTTGGGTAAATTTGACTACAAAGTATTCTACTCTAAACTGCCTTCTTTTGACATACCTATTGAGTCAGTCATGCTGTAGACGGCGAGGTTTAGCGCGCGCCCAAGTTTATTGCAACCGCGACACTGTTTGAGCTCAGGGCTCTAGGGAACACACTAACCACTGTAATAAAAGCATGGCGTGCAGATGAGGAGTCGCCACCCAGGGTAATAACTAGGACAAATCAAAAATGGTAGTAACTTGAGTCTCTAATATAAGCTAGCACCACAACCAGGAGTTCTGGATACGAAATATCAACTTCTTTTAGTCTTGTGTTCATTTAGATTTGCTTTATGAATTACTATCTTATTCCCTAATTACATGCAATTTCATTAAACCCTAACTGAACATCCTTTTAATCCTAAGGCAACCAATCCATGAAAAAGCACATAAAAAATGCATTCAAAGTGCAACGCCCCTAAATCCAAACTACATTTGATTTTAATTTAAGTTAACTAAATCTATATATTTATTTACAAGTGAATGGAACTAAAGGTGGGCCTACATTTTGATGATTAGTGAGCCTAAATCTATTTATTTTAATTATGAAGAAAATGGGCCTAGACCTATTAAATATTAAAAGAAAAAGAAATTAATTAGTGGGCTTAATTCTAATTAATTTTAATTAAATGAAATGATACTAAGTCTACAAATTATGAAGAAGGCTTTATTAATGGGCTGAGCTAAGTCTAAGCTAATTTTATTTAACTAAAAAATGGGCCTAAAGTCTAAATTAACCTAATAGGCCTAAATTAGTTTTAAAGTTAATTAAACCTAAATTTAATTTTAAAGGTCTATTTTATTAGTGAGTTAGACCTACACGTGGGTTTGGGGCCCAAAACAAATAAAAATAAAAAAACAAGCCCAAATAAAAATAATAAAAAGTAATAGATAAAAAACAAACATTATATGATTTTTCTAACCCTAATTTTAATTATATACAACCTAAAATTAATCTAAAGCCACCATTAATTTTAATTGAATTTACCAAATAAACCTAATTTACTAATTAATTTTAAAATACAGAAAATTAAAATTCCATTATTTCCCTCTATTGTGGCTATTACAATCCCTACATACAATAATAATTACATGCCCAAAAATCAAAAATAAATACACAACGCAATTACTACTAAAACGCAAAAAATAAAATAAACCTAAAACTACGTTATTTTAACATGATTAATCCATGGCATTCCATAGACCTTCATAGAGCTAATCCGTTCAATCTCATCTCCATGGTATAGAATGTTTCACCACCATAATCAAAGAAACAAAACAAAAAAAAATCAAAAACTGATTAGAATAAACATAAAAAACCAATAATAAAAAAATTAAAATAAATAAAGTAAAAGGAAAGGATCAAACGCAGAGATGCAATATTGATTAGCTCCTCAGAGGCTTTGTTTCATTCACCGTTTGAATATATCTGCAGTATTGATCTTCTCAATTCCAGGCTTTGATTGCTTTTTCCAAAAGAAAAATCTTAAATCTCATAGAGAAAAGAAAGGTTTTTTTTATTTCTTTTTGTTTTTCCAGAAAAAAGCCTTATAGAAAAAATTCTTTAAGAAAAGAAAACCTTCACTCTTTTTTCGTCACTCCCTTTTTTTTTTTTTTTTTTTTTCCGTTCCTTTCTTTTTTTCCTTTTTTTTCCTTCCCTTTTTTTTCTTTTTTTTGCGCCTCTCTTTTATTTCCCGTCAGATTAATACCCACGCTATCCTATCATCCCAAATGATAAAGACTTTATCTTTATCGCTGGGGATGATAAGATTTCGATGTATTTACAGATAAAAATTAAGATAAAATTTTATTTATTTATTTATTTATTTTTTATTTTTTTGAAACTAATTTTTAACCAATCAAAATTTAAATAAATAATTTCAAAAATAAAAAAAATGCCGTAGTCTGGTTGGAAGTGTAGAATTATGACCGGAATTGTAGATTCCTGATCGAAATTCTGAAATTTCAATCGGAATTCTAGAATTTCGGTCGGAAATCTGGACTTTCGGTCGGAAATCTGGAATTCTAGATTTCTAGTAAAAAATCCACAATTCCAATCGGAACCGGAATTGTAGATTCCCAAACCGAATTCTGAAATTCTAATCGGCATTTTGGAATTTTGATCGGAATTCTGGACTTCCGGAATCTAGACTTCCAGTCAGAAATCTAGAATTCCGATCAGAATTCTAGATTTTCGGTTTGAAATCCACAATTCCGATCGGAATTCTGGATTTTCGATCGAAATTCTGGATTTTCGATCGAAATTCTGGATTTCCGATCGAAAATCCATTCTTATGTTTCTTTTAACATTTAATTACAAAAAACCCCTGAAGAAAAATAGACTTTTCAATTTAGCCCGTAAAAAATGCAATCAAGCCTTAGGATATGAAATTCAAATACTAGAGACCTATTTGCAACAAATTTTCATCATCGGAGTCCTCTTTCGCATCGATACTCTAGTCATCCCGAAATTGGGTGCTTACACTTCCCTTAACAGCAGGTTATTTTCCCTTAACTAAAGTTGTTACATATGGTGCCTTGGGAGGTGGTGCTGCAGATCTGCTTGGAGTTTGTTGTATCTTCTCAAGTCTACGAGATTTTAAAGTTGACTCGAACCTCCCTGCAGGCTCCTCCACATCTTTCAGATTTGTTATCTTTTGAATTTCTTACTATTTGATGGAATGTCACATGACTGTTGTTGTGGAGACATGTTTTTGACCTACAAAATATAATGAAAAATTATGGTTAGTTTAAGGACAGTTATATTGAAACATTATTCAAAGAAAAAGCAGTATTTATAACCTGAAATGCAGGCCCATCTAGTGTAAACTCTTCACCAAGCTGAGATGTAGATTGTTGTAGTGTCAAATCTTCATATGTGAAATTTTCAACTGGGATTTGCACATGTTGATTTTCAGCTTGTGGATTTTTAGGCCCTTGAATTGTAACTAGGACAGAGAAGATGTCTTCTCTTTCAGTGTAGGGTGTTATGCTACTTCCCTGAAAGTCAAAAAATGATTAAAGGTAATCGCATTTCTATTCAACATGAATATAATTTATGCAAAAATAATATAACAAAGGTCACCCACATCAGGCATCCACTGCACTTTGTACGGTGTGCTTTCAGCTTGTGATCCACTTGACTCCCTAACATCCTTGCCTCTTCTCACCTGGAATATTAGTCATTCATTTACTCTATATATATATATATATATATATATATATATATATATATGTATATATATATATAAAACATGTTTTCCTTTTAATAGTTTTTTTATAGTAAAAAAAAACATGTTTTCTCTTACTTTGAGTTTTGTGATTGTTTCTCTTTGAACATCAATGTTCCCATGATACCTTCTATTGTGACCTTTAGTGCCACATATAGTGCAGGTCATAACAACTCATTTCTTAGTCACCTTACCATTTTTTATGCCATTAGTGTTCTTAACAGCTTCTTTTCTCCTCAAAGTAGCTCTCCCAGTGTCTCTGGTATTACAATTTTTGGCAAATCACTTCTAGGCCACATTTCACTTCCTCTTATAGGATTTATCACATAGCTATATGCTTTCAAGTAAGTTGATACTTTATAGTAATCTTGTATGTAATTCTTTGGATTCTCATTATTATAGTTCACAGTAGAAATTCCATGTACACATGGAATTCCTGTCAGTTGCCATCTTTTACAAGTGCAGAACATACTCTTTAGCTCAACTACAAACTGCCCCTCTAGACCAACCACCTGATATATGTCTCCCTCATTCCATTTAGTTGAATAGTAAAAACTACCCTTTTTAGCTTTTTCCAATTTCTTCATTATCTTAGGGCAATAGACAATCTTACACTTCTTAATTACATCTCGCTTGACATGAATTTTTTCATCAACTTAGTTCTAATAATTTCATTTATAGTAACAATTCCTTAAAACCTAGCATCTAGTATGCAACTATTAAAGCACTGACAAAAGTTATTTAGGAGCATATCACAGTTAGTGTTAAGTTGAAAATGTGACCTTGTCCAACAACGAGGATTAATCCTATTTAGATACTCATGTGCACTCTGATTCAGTTTAGCAACTTTGTCCATATATTTAGAAAAAGCATTCACATAGCTTGCCCTAGCTGCATACCATAATAAATCCTTGAGCTATTTCCCATGAAGCCTCTTTCTAAAATTGGTGAGAATATGTCAAACACAAAATCTATGCTCAGAGTTGGGGAACAACAACTCGATTGCTAGTATTAGTCCCTAAATTTGAACAAATAAACAATAATTAGTTACAGAATAAATTTATATGCACAAAACTGGTTTATTAGCATATTCATACCTTTTGTCTATCACTCATAAATGTCCAGTGATATGAGTTGACGATGTCCAAGTCAGCTGCTAGCAATTCTAGAAACCAAATCCAGTTATCTTTATTTTCTTTTGAAATAACAACCCATGCAATTGGGTAAATGCAATCATTTGCATCAATCCCAATTGCAGTCAATAATTGGCCTCCAAATACACCTTTGAGGAAGCATCCGTCAAAAGAAATTAAAGGCCTACAGCCTTCTTTAAACCCATTCCTCCAAGCAGCCAAGCAGCCATACATTCCAGCAAAAACACCTTCATCCAACTGAAACTGAATTGTTAAACCAGGATTGGATTCAAGCAACTCCAATCTATAATCATGCAGCCTAGAAATCTACTCTCTCTCATCCTCGTCAATCATTTTTAGAGCAATCAATTTCGCCCTGTATGCTTTGCACCTACTAATATCCACTTCTTAGTTTGTTTTTACAGCTGGCATTATACCTTTCAAAGACCATGTTGGATCAACCCTGAAGGTCTCCATGTATGTCTGAGCCACCCAAAGTGCACTAACATGTCTTTTTGAGTGCTCCTTGCCATACTCATGTTCTAAGACACCAAATTTTATTTGCACCGTTTGCTTGTCATGGCTCATAAGAGAAGCCCATATACAAAAATGACACCCTTTTTTGCAGAATGCCTTGCATCTCTTCTTGCTATTAGGGTCAAACTTCACTTCAAACCTGTTCTGTATACTAAAATTTCTTACAGCCTCTTTAAACTACTTGAAATCCTTGAATTTCATCCCAATTTATAATTTAGGCCCTCATGTGAGTTTCTTCATAAAACTCAACATATGCAGGCCTAGATGAATGCCCTTCATCATCATCTGATTCCCCACAACTATAAAGTATAGCTGAAGAAGTATACGCATACGATACATCTGACTAGTCATCATCATTTTGCATCATCTCATTTTCAGCCCGATTTATATCCCTCTCTATACCCATGTCCACAAACTTCTCAAAGATTTCATCATCCTCATCTTCCATTAACTCATAATTTGAGTCAACAAATGGACTAGCACTATAAATTTCTTCTTCATTTTTAGGGTTCTTATCACATGCTTCTAAATCAGAAGGCATCCCAGTCGAATTAACCCCTTCAATAATATCAGTTTCTTCATCTAATGTTTCATTGAGCACACCCTCTTCACTACTATAAACATGCATTATCCTTGATTCATCTATAAACAAACTTATATAAATGGCATCATTATCATCATTTAATGTCTTTAATCCATATCTACTAACCTTTTTTTAGATGCATCCAATGAAGTGAGCTCCTCTCAAGTTTTAACCCAACTTCCTTTGCCATGTTATTTATTTCCAGTTTTGAATTTTTTTTAGCTACAGTAGTTAATGTAGCTAACCACACGGTGGAAGTAAGAACCCTCTAGCATTGCACCTACATGGTGCATGTAAATCCTAAAATACTCGGGCCCATTTTCTATCAAAACAGATTATGAATTTGGATAAATAAATAGTTAAACAAAAAAAATAAAAATTTTTAAAGCATACCACCTTTACTTCAAATTTTCAACAACTTTGGTAACTTACCATATGTTAGAGCTCTTTCCCCTGGTAATCTCCATCTCTAATCGATTGTCATTCTTCAGTGCACTAATGATGGCAACCAATCCTACAAAGACGTGGTTGATGTAAATACTTTGATAGTGAATCAATGCTAAAAGTGACATTCTTCAAGATTGGGAGAAAGAAAATCATAAAATTAGCGATTTAGGTGAAAAAGAGGGGTGAAGTGAGGTTAAAGTGGAGAGTAAATGGGTTATTTAAGGTTTCGGTAAATAAGGATGTGGGCCCCTTTGATGACATGGAATCTAGGTGTAAAAAAATTTGACTCAGCTTATGTGACATGGCGGATATGCAAGGAATATTCCTTTGTCGGCTGCCACATCAGCATTTAGTCACTAGGTCACTAGGGGAAGAGACTTCAATTGAAGTTTTGTACCTGAAATGAAACTGATTAATGTTTAGTATCCAAAATGAAATTAGTGCAAAGCTAGGTACCCACCTATATATTTAACCCTCAAATGTATTAAAGCATTTATCTTTTGGTTTGTTAACCAAAAATTTTGATCTCAAATAGGATTTCTCGCATTTAAAAATTTATGAGTGGAGTTGAGTTGGGAGTTTTATGAAATGGAGAAAATTGTAACTAATCTTATAGCTGATGTTTTAGCTATTCTAATGCTCATTTGAGGTTGAACTAAACAAATATGGATAAAAGAGTTAACGTGTAAATAATTGTTAATTATTGTTAGGATATTCCTCTTGTTATCTTTTTTAGTTTGTGGCATTTTTTTTCCTAAGCATCTCCAATTTGTCAGCAGGATTGAGTCTAAGCTTATTGAACTCGTTGTCACTGAAATTATGAAATATCTAAGGTAAGATCACCCCCACGGCTTCAAGAATTTGATTGGAATGCATTTATGAGTTTCACAAGTGGAATCATTGTTATGCATTGGGTCCAATAATGTCTGGATGATTGGAATATGGGGAATGGACGACATCGGTAAAATAACTATTGCTAAAGTTATTTACCAAAAATATGCTTCTCAATTTGAAGGTAGATGCTTTCTTGAAAATGTTATGGATCAGAGTCTGATTCAGTTGTCAAATGAACTCATTATTGAGTTACTTAGTGTAGGGAATACTAATTCAAGATCAATGTTTGGGATGAGACAACTTCGTTATAAAAAACTTCTTATTGTTCTTGATAATGTGGATGATAATGAACAAATAGAGCTTTTAGCTAGAGACCACAGTTATTTTAGCGAAGGAAGTAGAATCACCATAACAAGCAGAGACAAAAGTACGGTTCAAAATAGAGTTGATAGGATTTATAAGGTTGAAGCACTAACTGATCAGGGAGCTCTTCATCTTCAAAGTGTATGCACCTTCAAAGAAAATTGTCCCAAAAGAGATTACATGGAACTATTAAACGAACTTGTAAGTTATGCTGGAGGCAACCCCTTAACTCTTAAAGTGGTAGGTTTATATCTTTATGGAAAGAGCACAAAAGAATAGAGAAGTGCTTTGAGAAAGCTCAAAAAAATTCCTAATGATAAGATACAAAATATATTGAGAATAAATTATAACGGACTTGATTCTCATTACCAAAAAATATTTCTCCATATAGCTTTTATGTTTAAAGGAGAGCCTATATCTAGGATAGTAGATTTATTGGATGCTTGCGGTTCATCTACTTTGAATGGGTTAAGTGTGCTTGCTGATAAATCTCTAATTACCATGTCAAATGGCAATGTGGATATCCATGATTTTTTGCAAGAAATGGGCAGAAAAATTATTTGCCAAGAATCTGAAGAGCTAGGAGAAAGAAGCCGATTGTGGAATCCTGAGGAAATCTATCATCTTTTACTAAAAATATTGTAAGTTGATTTTCATTTGTAAATAATGTGGCGGTTTAAACCAAAAAAAAAGTTTGGCTTTGGACATCTATCACAAATTTTGTTTTTTTTTTCTTTGGATAAGGGAGTGAGGTAATTGAAGGAATATATCTTGACAAATCAAAATTAAAAGGGCCTTTGAGCTTGTGGTTTTTGCTAATATGAAAAGAATGAAGTTTTTTAAATTCCATAACTTAGGTAGTAATGTAGATGAAATAAAGCACTTTGACTTTGTGGAGCCTTTTTCTAACAATGTGGTCATCCCTGAGGGGCTTAAATATCTTTCTGATGAGCTAAGACTTCTCTACTGGCACTTTTATCCTAAGAAATTTATTCCATCAAGTTTTGATATAGAGAGGCTTGTTGTGCTTGACTTATCTAGTAGCTGTATTGAAAAACTATGGGAAGGAGTGCAGGTATGCATTTTTGTTCCTTCTAATTTTATTCATTTCTTAAGGTACATCAGGGTTTCATTCTTTCTTTTGAAATAGCATAGGATGTTCCAAGTTTAAAGCAGATTAAACTATGTCTTTGTAGATAGCTGATTGAAATGCCAAACCTTTTCGGTGCTCCAAATCTTAAGTTGATAGATCTTGTAGGTTGTATAAGTTTAATTGACATTTTTCCATCTATTAGTTGCCTCAGTAAACTTCATAAATTGGACTTGAGTAATTGTTTCAAATTTACTAGCATTCCAAGTACCAAATGCTTAATTACTCTTACTCTCATTAATTGCCCAATCAATAAGTTTCCTCAAGTTCCAAGAACAATACAATGTTTATCTCTGGATGGAACACAAATTCAAGAAATACCTTACTTGATTCAAATTCTTTCTCAACTCGAATTCCTGAGTCTGTGAGGATGTAAAAAGCTCAAGAAACTACCTAATTTTGGTTTCCAATTAATTCATCTCCATTTTCTAATGATTGGAGACATCGATCCATCCCAATATGAAAATATTATGCTTTTACACTCATTATGAAGATTATATCTATATGATTGTAAGTTAGAGAGTGTACCTTCACGCATCCAACAAATGTCATGGCTTCTCGAACTCCACTTAATCTTCTGTAAAAGGCTTCAATCTTTGACAAATCTTCCACCAAATTTATTTTTTCTAAGTGTGTTGCATTGCACATCACTTAAAGTAGTTTTAAATTATATGATTGGACACCAAGGATATGTTGGGAAAATTGGACAGAGTTAGCGTAGCGGAATAATATTCATAGAGACAAAATAAAAATTACTATAGAGATAATCAAACAAATAAATATATGGAGGCAATCAAATCGGCCAATGCGTGAATTAAAATAGTCGGTAAAACTCGTCGTATAAATAATAATAATGACCCCAAAATTTTAACGTGGTTCACCCTTAGTGTTGGGCTACGTCCATGAGAAAAACTCCAAAAAATTCTTCCATTAGAAAAATAGTATATACAAGAGAGAGTCTTCTCTAGATTAACACTAGAGGTATACAATAATAGAGATCTCATCAAAATAATGGCACTCAAAGTGTTTCTCACATCCTAAAATAATTTCCTCACTATTTTGTCACTCACCTTTTGAGAAAAATTTCCTAAACCCTTAAAAATCTCTCACACACATCAAAGCAAAAAATTGCTTTGGTTTTTCCTCATAAGCACACACCTCACACGAGCTTTTTCTCTCTCGCTCTCTAATTTTTTTCTTCCTTTGCTTGTGTGTCTTATGGCTTCCTCTCTTCAGCTCGTTTGCACATCCTCCTTCTCCCATATGCAAGGCCTTTATACTAGCCATAATATGCAGAAGAAAACAAAAAAATTTTGACAATTTTTTCTTTTATGGTTGAACCAATTTTGGTGTAGCCTTTTTTGACTTTTTTTATCTTTATACATTTGGACTCCACTCCACTAGGAGGAACCCACTACAATTCTCCTCCTCCCGACTACGCCATCTCGGTGGTTAGTCAATAGAATTCGAACTTCTCCCTAGGTAGATTCTTTGTTAATATGTCTAATCCATTTTCATCTATATGGATCTTCTCAAGTTGTAACAGCTTCTTCTCCAATGCATCTCATATCCAGTGATATCTCACATCAATATGCTTTGACCTTGAGTGATAGGAAGAATTCTTACTAAGATGGATAGCACTCTGACTATCACAAAATAGCTCGTATCTATCCTATTGAAAACCAAGTTCATTTAAAAACTTCATCATCCATAACAACTATTTACAAGCTTTAGTTGTTGTAATAAACTATGCTTTAGTGGTAGACAAAGTAACACATTTCTACAATTTTGACTGCCATGACACAGCTCCCCCTGAAAATGTAATCAAGTAACCTGAGGTTCTCAAGTCAACATTGCCCGCCATATATGCATCTGTGTATTTAGCTAGTACAGGTTTGGCATCTCCAAAATATAAGCATATTTTGGACGTTCCACGAAGATACCTGAAAATCCATTTCACTGCAGTCGAGTGTTCCTTTCCAAGATTTGAAAGGAACTAACTTACAACTCCAACTGAGTGTGCAATATCTGGTCATGTACACACCATTGCACACATCAAACTACCAACCGCTAAAGCATATTGAACTCTATCCATCTCTTCCTTCTCCTTATCTATGGAAGGATATTGCTGAGAAGTCAATCTAAAGTGATTAGCAAGAGGATAGCTAACCACTTTAGCATTGTACATGTCGAACCTCTGAAGTACCTTCTCAATGTACTTCTCTTGTGACAACCACAGTTTCCTGACACCTTTATCTCTAACAATCTTCATGCCAAGAATCTGCTTAGCTTATCCCAAGTCTTTCATTGTAAAATACTTATTTAACTACTTTTTAAGCTATTGATTCAGGAAACATTCTGACCAACAATCAACATATGATCCACATAGAGCAACAAAATAATAAAGTCATCATTAGAGAATTTTTGAACAAATACACAATGGTCTGAAGTGGTCTTTTTGTAGCCTTGCTCCCCCATAACAGACTCAAATTTCTTATACAATTGTCTCAGCGCCTGTTTTAAGCCATATAAGCTTTTCTTCAATCTACAAATATAGTCCTCTTTTCCCTTTTCTTTGAAACCTTCTGGCTGCCCCATGAATATTTCTTCTTCTAAATCACCATATAGGAAGGCAGCTTTAACATCCATTTGCTCGATCTTCAGATCAAAACTTATTGCTAAGCCTAGCACAGTACGGATGGATGTCATCTTCACGACTTGAGAGAAAATCTGATCAAAGTCGATTTCCTTTCTTTGGTTAAATCCTTTTATAACTAGTCTAGCTTTGAATCATGGCTGAAGATTGTGTTCTCCATGCTTGATCCTGAACACCCACTTATTCTTCAAAGCTCTCTTACCTTCAGGCAACTTCACCAGCTTAAATATCTTGTCCTTATGTAGAGATTTCATCTCATCTTGCATGGCTTCAAACCATTCATGCTTGTATTCATCATTTGTAGCTTCTTCAAAGCTTTCTGGCTCTCCCCTATCAATTAGTAGCACAAAATGGTCTCTAAGATATCTGGTAAAAGGTTGTTTGTTTCTATTAGATCTCCTCAGTGGCACTGGAGAAGCCTCATCTACTGGTGATTAATCATGAACACTATCATCATTATCTTCAGATGGAATCTCAATGGGAGCATCTTCATCGCCTATATCTAGCAGCATGTCTTCATCTTTATCTCCAACTTCCCTTGGCACTGTTGTTGGAGGAACTAGCTTTAAATTTGAATCATCATTAGAGTTGGAGATGTTCTTCTCAACTCTGGCAATATCTTTAATAGCCTTGTCTTCAATAAACACAACATCATGGCTTTTGATAAGCTTCTTCTAGACTGGATCATAAATCCTATAGCCAAGTTGATCTTGACCATAGTCAATGAACACATATTGTCATGTCTTAACATCAAGCTTGGACCTCTCATCCTTGGGTATATGCACAAAGGTTTTCCAAAAACCTGCAAATGACCATAGGAAATATCTTTTCTTGACCACACCCTCTATGTAGTGTAAGACTATAGAGGAACACATGTGAAAGATTCAGTACATGCATTGCTGTAAGTAGAGCTTCACCCCAAAATGTCTTAAGTAGCTTTGACTGTGAGAGTAGTGATCTGAGTCTCTCCATCAAAGTCTTTTTCATCCTCTCAGCCAAACCATTCAACTGCAGCATCTTTAGAGGTGTCATATGATGTTGAATACTATGCTCTTTGCAGTAAGCATCAAATGGTCCAATATACTCTCCACCGTTGTCTGTCCGGATGCACTTTAACTTCTTTCCTATTTGCCTCTCCACTAGGGTATGAAATTCTTAGAAGACATTTAGCACCGGATCTTTTGACTTCAATGTGTATGCCCATGACTTTCGAGAATGATCATCAATGAAAATTAAAGTATTGAGAACCACCAAGTGACTTTGGCATTGGCCCATATAAGTCTGAATGAATTAAATCCAGCACATTCATCATTTTGGAAGGAGGAGAACTCCTGAAAGCAACTTTATTTTGCTTTCTTCCAAGACAATCAACACATTTCTCCAAATGCAAAAGATTTACTCCAGATAACACATTTTTCTTAGCCAGTATTGTCATCCTTTTCTCACTCATATGGCTGAGTCTTTTATGCCATAACTCAACTGTACTTTCTTTCTCCATAGCATTCATCATGTCTTTGGAGAGATTTGCATGTGTAAAATACAGTGTTGAGTCCTTTTTGCCTCTAGCCACCACCAGGGAACCTTTTGTGAGTTTCCATTGGCCGTTGTGGAAGGTGTTGCAGAAACCTTCATCATTCAGCTTGCCTGTTGAGATAAAATTCAGCTAAATATCTAGAATATGCTTGACATTCTTCAAGACTAGTCTTGTGCCATTCTCTGTTTCAAAATACACATCTCCTTCACCAGTAACTCTTGCTTGATTATCATTTCCCATATTTACAAATCCAAAATCTCTTGGAATGTATGATGAGAATAATTCTCTATGAAATGTAGCATGAATAGAGGCACCACTGTCAATCACCAACTGGTTTCATAGGTAGTAAGATTAATAGTATTATCATAAAAATGGACATTGAATTCTCTGAGGAGAATTGCTTCATCATCATCATTGTTGTCATCTTTCTTCACATATTTGCCTTTGTTCATGTCGATGAACTTTCGATAGAACTTCTTGATGTGGCCTTTCTTTTTACAGTAATGGCATTCAACATTGGCATACTTGCTTTTTGACCTCCCCTTGCTCTTATCTCTTTGCTTTGAGCTTCAAGTCTCACTTCTCCCCCTGGAACTTCCAACAAGAATATCTGACTGTGTTGAGAGGCACCCTTTGATCTGCATCTCATCTCTTCATTCAGAATACCGCTTTTAACAAATTCCACATTCACTACACCGTTTGGTGCAGAGTTTGTAAGTGAAATCTTCAAAGTCTCCCATGACTTTGGTAGAGAAGCCAACACCATAAGAGCAAGAATTTCATTGTCAAAATTTATGCCCATCCCCGACAACTGATCCATTATCCCTTGCATTTCATTCAAGTGATCGGCGACAGAAGAGCCTTCCCGATATTTTATCTTCATTAATTTTTTCAGATAATATAATTTATTATTGTTGGTCTTTGAAGCATACAACTCCTCGAGCTTGTTCCACGACTTTTGTGCGTGAGTTTCATTACAAATGTGGTTATACACATTGTCTTCAACAAATAGCCGAATGAAGCCACCTACAAGCTCATGCTCAAATTCATATTCCTCATCCTTGTTGTCATCGAGTTTTTTCTTAGAAAAAATTGGTGGATGCAACTTCATCACAAATAGGAGATCCTTCATCTTATTTCTCCATATGTGATCATTTGTGCCATTTAAGCTAACCATCTTACTAGTTTTAACCTCCATCTTTGCTGTATTTAATAATGCCTCTAAAACATGAACCAACTGCTCTGATACCACTTGTTAGGAAAATTGGATAGAGTTGGTGCAGCAGAATAATATTCACAGAGATAAAATAAAAATTACTGCAAAAATAATCAAATAAATAAATATATAAAGGCAGTCAAACCTACCAATGGGTGAATAAAATAGGCGATAAAACCTACCGTATAAATAATAATAATGACACAAAAATTTTAACATGGTTCACCCTTGACGTTGGGCTACGTCCACGGGACAAACTCTAAAAAATTCTTCCACTATAAAAATATTAGGTATAAGAGAGAGTTTTCTTTAGATTATTACTAGAGGTATACAATAATAGAGATCCCACAAAAATAGTGGCACTTAAAGTGTTTCCCACACCCCAAAATAATTTTCTCATGTGAGAAAAATATCCCAAACCCTTAAAACTCTCTCACACACATCAAAGCAAAAAATTGCTTTGGTTTTTCCTCACAAGCACACACCTCACACGAGATTTTTCACTCGTACTCTATAATTTTTTTCTTCCTTTGCTTGTGTGTCTTGTGGCTTCCTCTCTTCAACTCATTTACATGTCCTTCTTCTCCCATATGCAAGGCCTTTATATAGGCCATAGTATGTAGAAGAAAACAAAAAAATTGATAACTTTTTCTTTTATGACTGCATCAATTTCGGTGCAGCCTTTTTTGACTTTTTTTTATCTTTATACATTTGGGTTCGACTCTTCTAGGAGGGACCCACTACAAGATATTAAGGCAAGTTCATATTTAAAGGTTGCACAAATTTGAGTCCGAAAGAAATTAGAAGCATTCTTATACATGCCTAGCAGAGAATACTACTTATGGTACATACACCACCTGAACACTATAAGGTACCCCCCTTTCCTTCACTTTCTTTCTTCGTTCCATTCTCAATATATTAATATATGATGTAGGAATTAGATAGGGTCATTCTAAAGAGGTAGGAGTTCAGAGGGCAGTTTGTTATTATTTTTCCTGGAAATAATATACCCAAGTGGATTAGACATCAAAGAAGAGGTTTTTAAATTAAAATTCCAATTCCTCTAAGTTGGTTGCTCAACTTTTTGGGTTTTGTAGTGGCTACTGTATTTGAATTCAGCAAATATGATACAACGCATGTCAAGCAGATGAAGTGAG
The DNA here is from genome assembly GCA_949671775.1 of Mallotus repandus. Classification (NCBI taxonomy): domain Eukaryota; kingdom Viridiplantae; phylum Streptophyta; class Magnoliopsida; order Malpighiales; family Euphorbiaceae; genus Mallotus; species Mallotus repandus. Next base: position 3,278 of record CATIWM010347364.1, on the reverse strand, counting down.
AAATCCAATTGAAGTCTGACTGTGAGACCTCACACTGTATACCTACAAGCTTTTATTTTTATAGTTTGAAAGAAGACTCATTAGGAGCAAACGTCATGTTACGGTATCACAAGTACTTTTCCTTCAAAGATAAATAGCAAACAAGAGACATTAACATCTCCTATTATCATGAGGTATTCGTTAAGTTTTCTGTAGAAGATCTTAGTGGCAAGCCTGTTAAAAATCATTATTAATATTTTTAGTGGAGCCCACTGTTGCATTCAAAACCCTCAAGTGCACTGATTGTGAATTGTAGTACAAAAGATATCATTCCCACGAGGATTGAATATTGAATACTAACATTTCTACCTATGTTCTTAGCTAGCAAATCAAATAAATCAATTTAGAGAATAAAATATAAATCTAAACAATTAAAATGAAAAGAAAATCAAATGATAAAAACATAGAGCTTTGGCTTAGTTTCACCATTCTAATCAGATCATGAACATATAATTATCAAATAGCTTGATCACAGTTACGGGTAATTGTTCTAAAATACCTAAAGACTCTCTCGAGTTCAATTAAGCAAGTAAAGATTAAAGTTTAACCTACTATCATGATTAAAAAGTTAATCTAAACTCATTAAGTTCCTTAATAATTATTGTTTTACCACCGTAAACCCTATCTACTGTCATCGTCCCATAAGAGCTCGCCCACTCTCATAGTTGAGTGATCTAAGTCCTATGAGTTTTAAGCTGTTAAATTCTCCTAACTCTCGTTGGTTAATCTACCCATAAACATGCAATCAAACACGCCTGAAATGATAAAAAGACGTTAAGCTCAACGTATATAATTAACTGAAAATCAAATTAATAAAAGACTTGTGTTCAGTCACATTATAGAATAGTTACTCCTAACCTAAACCCTAAAAGGACTTTAGCCACACATAGTTCTATAAACAATAAAATCAATAACAAGAGAGTGAAGAAAAAGAGTAGATAAAACTCATTTAAGCACCGCTTCAATCTTTAAACCCTTGTTTGCCTTCTCAAGCTCTTGTTTGTGGCTTTTAGAATGTAGAATGAAAGCCCCTTTCCATCTCTTTTGATCCCTTATATATATTCATAGTTCATCCTTGCTTGAATTGGAATAAATTTAGGTCTTCAAAAGTCCAATTGTCATCAAATTAGGATAGTTTTCCCACTTTGTGTAGGTAGGATGAAATTTAAGAATTTTTAACCCCTTAATATGAATGAATTAGCTCTTTAATTCAGAATAAAAGCTATATCATTTTCTCTTAGCTTTTCATAGCACTTTGAATCACCTAAATCCAAGTTCTGTACGAAACGTTATGCCTAAAATACTCAGACATGCTCCAATCTGAAATCACGCAGGAGATGCGTAACGGCCGGGCAATAACATGTAACGGTTGTAACACTCTTTCTTTTGAAAATCCTTCAATACAGAAACTTCATAATGGTCATGAATTAATAGGTAATGGCTGTTACACTCTCTTGGAAATTTTTCTTTGCTAAATTAAGCTCCGAGTCACGCTATATTGTATACTATTCAAACTCCAATCTTCCAAACCTCAAAATACATGGAAAAACACATTAAAATGCATCTAAAATCCACAAAGAACTTGTTATAATACTAAGTCAAAACTTAAATTAACCTTAATTCTATATGCATTATGCAAACCTAAGCATATTACTATGAAATATGGGCTAATTTACATGTAATGCAACATATTAACTTATAATCCAAAATGAACATATTTTAACTATAATTTACTAAATAATCGCACTATATAAAGTAAAAATAATGAAATATTAACTATATATTTGCATAAAATATGAACTTATCAACTCCCCCACACTTAGACTTTTACTTGTCCTTAAGCAAACACATGAGAACACCTATCATCATAACGAATTTAGCACATTGACAAACTTTATCTTGTCGATCCTCCAAAATATTTAGTTAATAAAAAACTTATAACTCAAAATTAAATTGATAACTCATGGTCAAAGATGTAAGCTTTACCAAGTGAAGAGCAAACTTAACCGTTGAATTCTCGAAAATTTATAAGTTGACAATCAAGAAAAATAAAAGAAAGTGATACTATCCACTTAACTCTTAACAATCTCTAAAGTCTAACACATAAAAGATAGCCACACCATTTTTTTCAAGCGAGTCTGTTTTGCTCTCCATCTTGCACATTTTTTTCTTTTCTCTCTTACCAAGCTTCCCACTTTTAGTAATTACCGTCAAGTGGGTTCTTTAGATACTGTTGACCTTAGCAATAATAAATCTTGATTTTGATCTTAAAAATCTTAGTTTTAAGAGTTTAACATGTTTGTTTAAGTGTGTATAAGCTAGGACTATCATGCAAATCAAAATGGAGTTAAGTATGCTTTTGGGCTAATGTGACCTAAGAGATTCAAGGAAGATTTTAACAATCTTAGAGCTATAAAATGAGGAAGTGATCTTCTTCAAATTTTAATTAGACATCTTAATCTTTCCTAATTGAGCTTACTTGTCAAAATCCAAGTTCATTTGGATATGCAAATATTGAATCAAAGTTAGTATATGCAGTTTTCATCTTAAGCAGAGTAGTACTTAGTATTTGAGTAATATCTTGAGCTAAAGATGTCCAATTGAGATGATTCAAAGTTCTATGGAAATATAAGACAATTATCTAAAACTTTTAAGAAGAAAGATAAGGCTAATTCGATCGTCTTCAGTGACGCTCACGAGCACCTTCACGAGCATCTCACGAGCAAGCTCCTGTAGCATCCGTTTTGAGCCTTCTTGGCAGTGATGCTCACGAGCGATGCTCACGATCATGAGCCACTAATGAGCACGCCCCTGACAGCAAAAAAATGGGAATTTTTTACTTGTTTCAAAGGCAACGGCTAGTATCTTCCTCCTCACAAGCCAGAACCTCCTCCTCACGATCGTGAGCATCCATAAAGCTGCAAAAAGAGTCCTAGAACATACAAAAATCATTTATAGATGTTGGAGACATAATTGATTCATCCAAAAACTATATTTTTGAGTGTTTATCTATATAAACACCTCCAAGAGCTCTATTGAATGCTAAGAAACTTGTTTATCATTCATTCTCTCTTAAGCATTCATCAAAGCTCTTAAAACTTCAATTTATTCATTTTTGTTTCATTAACTCTTATGAGAGTTGGTTGTGTGTTAGAAATAGAATTTCTACTTCATCTAATTCTTGGGATAGATTAGAAGGGAAGTGAGGTTTATTTCTAAAGGAATTGGTTTAAGTGTTT